>JAVDOI010000010.1:4044307-4214307 GCA_032191485.1 Leptoclinus maculatus
GCACACACACACACACACACACACACACACACACACACACACACACACACACACACTTAACACAGAGACATTCTTTGGTCTGCTCAGTCCATGGTGTGTGCATCCTTGTCAGATCAGTTTAGCTTTGCGTCTTCTCTGTGACGGAAGATCAGCAACAACAGTCTTTTCTTCTCAGTGTCAGCCGTCCCTGTCCCTCCCATCACACTGGGCCCCTTTATAACGCAACTGATACAATGATTAATTCTCTCTCTCTCTCTCTCTCTCTCTCTCTCTCTCTCTCTCTCTCTCAGACAGACAGTACAACCTGACATAGCCTGAGGGATGTTTTGCTTCACCGATTAACAAATATTGACAGATCCAAGACTGCAGTATTACATAATCTTAAACTCATACACCATGTCACATACATTTCTAACAGGTGATGGTGATGTCACTTGGCTCGTATACTTGGAATTATGTCCAGATTTCCAAGCATTTATGAAGGCAAAGCTATTTATGTCCACACATACTGTAGAAAGGTTTGAACCCTCATCATTATTCTTATAAAAAACTGCATACAAACCAGTTTTGCATAGGTCTAGGTATCAATAGACATTAGTACTGTCTCTATCCTGCAGACATTAAGCATGAAAACAGCACTTTAAACCCCAAAATGCAGCCAAACATTGTTCAAACTCATGAGTCTTGGGTTTGAATATTTGACTCTGTGTGTAAACATCATACAGCTTCAATGAAGAGCGGTAACAAGCCACCAGAGAAAGAAACAGTGTCAGACAATGTGGATTAAAGCAGTTTAATAGCACAACAAACGCTGATCAGGTACTTTGTCAGTCAGTCAACAGAAGAGCAAATGGTGTATCCGTTTACAGTGAAGCCAAACTCTCAATCTGAATACATTTCATTTATATTGCTGGAAACAAATGGCACACGTACATGGTATCATGAATGGATTTGATTTGATTTCAAGGGAATCTGAGGAGCTTTAAAGCTACTTAAGTGGAAACGGGATGAGAAGCGGTGGAATAGTTTTAATCTCAATGTACCTTCAGCCGTGTAACCGATCGGGCTTTTTCCTGATAACCTCTATCCGTCTCTGTCTCCAACGTTCTGTTGCTCTCCCTTTCTCGTCAGCTTTTTCATTACCTCTCACATGCGAACTGTCACACAGCCGATCAGTCAGCTCCGCCATTATCCTCCCATTAGACAGGTGAGAGAGGAGGAGAGGAGCTGGAGGGCACAGCCACTCACTTTGACTCAACTCTCTCAACACATTTTCACGCTGCTCCTCCCTCTCTCCAGCTGTTAAGAGTCAACCTTCCCCTCATGCAAGAACGTAGAAAAGAGAAGCTACACGGTGAGATGCCTAAGATGGAAACAAGAAAAAAAAGCGTAGCTGATATAGCTGTCCATCTAATGCATTCCCTCTCCAAATCTCAGTGTCTGGTCCATTACTTTCTCCTTTTCTCTGATTCCAGCCCAAACCTTCAAATTGCAAAAAAAACGTATCCATGTTATAAAGTTTCTCTTGCATCTCTTCTTATGTGACGTTGAGCTAAATCTCTTGAGAAGTGAAACAAGTCGGCAGTAAACACATCGTCGACTTCCTCACAGACGATGTCTCCATTTTTGTCATGATCCATCATGCGTCCTTGTTTTTTGACCTGAACCAGCGCCCCCACCTGTGGTCCAATTAGCGTTAGCCCCGATTAGTTTTGTGAGACACGCACGGACTGCTGGAGGCTCTGATGACACCTCGCCTCATACTGCACGGCATCCTCTACCTCGTATAAGATATTCCTTTATTTATCACGAGTACTAGCACTTTGCATCAGCGTCTTGCATCTACACACTGCCAGTTAATAAGTCTGCCTTATTACAGGACATCAACACTTAAACAAGTAAAGTAGCCTCGGAAATGAATATAATTATCCCGCTCCACTGTTTTTTTTTCTTCTTATCTTTCAAGAGAGAAACAATTTGACGAGTTAATGTGAATGCAACAAGAGAGAGAGAGAGAGAGAGAGAGAGAGAGAGAGAGAGACCCTGCTTGTGCTTGTGCCAAATTGGTAGGAGATAATCTCACGCTGAAACAGGATTATGCCAGTTGACAGTGGGATTTGGTCTCCGGATAGGATTACAGTCTGTGAGATCAGATTAGCAGAAAACATGCCCGATTAAATCTGTTAGTGCTGCTAACCCAATTGATCATCTGCCTGGTGGTTATTACCGTGGATGGAAGAGACTATTTCTGTGTGTTTCTACAGTCCAGGTGTCCCAAACCTGAGGAGGAAATGAACCCAGTGCAGATAAACGGGGGTAGTGGTGCGGGTTAAAAAAAAAAAGGGAGAACAAAGAACGGCCTCTAAACATTCTTTAAGCGCTTTAGTTTTTTTTAGATGCATCGTAAAGCTACCACTCCGAAGCGGTAGAAACAAGGATGTAGAAAGAGATGAGACAGACGGGGAAGGGATACAGAACACTTCTCTTATCGCTGTTACTTCTGCCTTATATCGTCACTTTCCCTCCTGTTTCCTTTATTCCTCGTCTGTGACAAAGTTCAGGTGACTCTTACTGCTATCCAGGACTGATATCGTAGTCTCGTCCTCACCTTCCAACATATCTGTAATGATTTTAATAACTGTTAATACATATTATATACATATATACATGGTGCGGAATCATAAAAGTACATTTGCTTTTGGTATAGATGCTCTGCTAAGGCACTAGAAGTCTAACCTTTAGTATCACTCATCTTTCATGTTTACGTATTAAGAAACGGCTGATTTAGATATATGGCAGACTTTGATCATCAGGAGAGCACACCTCAGTCATTTCAGGAACAAAAGCGCCGTTGTTGTTGACGCCTCGCTGCTGCCCCGGACCTTCGTCATTTCTGCGCAGTGACTCCTCTTTGTCTCTCCCACTGAGAAGTGGAGCTGAGAGGTGATTAAATGAACGTTCCCAGGCCTCCTCGCGTAACACTGTGAGCACTGGTTGTGCTTTCATAAAGTACTGCAGCTCAAATCGATAACCTGGGAGATTGCTCTGTTATTACTGGTAATGAAAAGTTCAGAAACCAACCTTGTTACTACCCCTTACAGGAGAGGAAGCGACGTTGCATCAAAAAGAAAAACAGGCGTAGATGACGTCAAATGAACGTGTGAAAAGAGATAGAGATAGATAGCAAGAGAGAGAGAGAGAGGACGGGGGAGAGAAACAGAGAGGTCTAAGTTAGGAGAGAAGGCTCCAGTGTACGCGACATCTGACCTGAGGCATTTCTGAGAACCAACACCCTGTCAAGTGTGAATAACTCCTCGCTGAGTGTGTGTCTATATAAACAGTGAGGTCTGTGTGGCTGCCACTGTGTCCAACGCAAATATGTGTTTGTGTTTGAACATCAACCCGAGGCCGCTGTCATTTGCGTTTCTTCAGATTATTTTCTACTACTACTAATAATAATAATCGATAATGATGATAATCAACTCGGGCTCACCTTATCTGTCCCTGTGTGGTCTGTGTCGCAGCCCATTAATCCTTTGCTCTCCGTCATTGTTTGGTGAGGGTGGTAATGTGTCACCGGGGGGGCACACTGTAACTATAATCATAGATTAACACTCCATATCTCAGTAAGCTCCCCACCGGTCACATCGCCTCCCTGACCACTAAGCTGTGCAGGCGTGGATCACGGTGTACGCCGAGTCCCAGCAGGGAGACACAGACGTAATCACAAGTGCATGAGTACGCTTTCGCGGTCTGATATAGAAATGCCACAGCGAGAAACAATCCCCCGCATCAAGCAAGACTGCGCAGATCACTAATGTCTTCTTCGCTCGCTTAGAAAACTTTGCTGCTAATTAAATGCAGAATTAAGTGGCTAGAAACAAAAAGAAAATCAATTGTACTTTACTGTAAAAGGGTAGTATCGATTGAGAATTGTTCATTGCTTTATTACTTATTTAACACTTGCAAGTATATCAACGAAGACACCACGTCTGGATATTCTTGACCAGCGGCGGTTCCAGTAATTATCACGCTGCGTCACTGGGAGTAAGGAGAATCCTTATATCTGCCATGGAAGACGATCTGCACAAAGTCAGACAAAATTGATATGCTTCATATTTCAGAAAATAGAGACCAACCACGGGGCCTGGCTCTTTGAGTCTCTGTTGCTCACCAGCAAAACAAAGCGTCATTCACAGTGTGTGTGTGTGTGTGTGTGTGTGTGTGTGTGTGTGTGTGTGTGTGTGTGAGGAGAAAGCGCTTTCATCTCTGCGTCTGTTTGGACAGTAGTTACTGGAACGCAGGGCGGAGAACAGTGAGGCTTCACACCAGAACATCAACACAACACTGTGGATTTCACTGCATTTTGAAAAGAGATATGTAAATGTTATGACATGCAGGATATATATATATATATATTCATAAGCGATGCTTCAAGTGTATTATTAAAAACAGACATACCAAGTTTGTTGCAGTAAAAAAATCCTGCGATACAGATTTTTTAAATAATTTCTGTCTTTTTTTTTTTAATGAATTACTAGACGGTTTTACATTTTAAGGCCTCAATAAATTATTCAAATGAAACAATCTGAGATTTCGTCACCATGTTTGATTGTTAACCATCTTGTCCCAGAGGAGCTGAGAGGTCTGCATGGTTCATCAGGTAGCAGCAGATCAGAAATGTGCCGTTCAGCGCTCTCATAAACCAACAGCACCGCGTGGTTGCGAGTCCAAAAAGTAGAAGCAGAAGCCCGTTTTTTTTTTTTTTTTTTTTCGTCACCTCCCACTGTTCCACTGTTCCTCTCTCGCACACATGCGCATTAATACATCTTGCCGCATGCTTCATCTCCTCACCTCAAAAGGATGGGATGCGGCCCCACCCAGCATTCTTTACACGTTGGTTCATTGTTTGTTTAAATCCCTCACAGTCACAAAAGCTGAGTGTGTGTGCGTGCGTGTGCGTGTGTGTGTGCGTGTGCGTGTGTGTGTGTGTGTGAGAGAGAGAGGCAGAGTTAGAAGAGAGAGCGAGCGATCTGGGTGGGACATGTTATTACAATTTATCATCAATCAGACTGCACGGTAGCCAGCAGGATTGTTGTTCCCTTTTTTGGCTTGGAGTTTGGCAACTCTGATCTCACCAGGAGAACTCAGGTCATCTCCCCCCCCCCCCCCACACTATAAATACAATACAAATACTTATAGCAGGCAGGGGAAGTCCACGTTATCAAGTTATTATTGTTGTCAGAAGTAATGATGACGAGCACATACTACGAACATGTTTTTGACATTTTCTAATTTAATGTCCTAACTTTGTTTTGTCGTTTTTGAATTGTGGCCTTTGGTCAAACAACATGGTCCTTATTGTCATAACAAGCAGCTCTGAAACTCATCAGCCGAAACATTCCTGAAACACACTTTGGATGACGGAGACAATGTGTTCCTACTCAATGCTCATCAACGTGCACTGACGCTCAGGGACTGGACTGATGGTGTGGATGAATCCCTCTGAAGCGGCTCGCTTCATTGTTTTCATCATTTTCTGGCATTAAGCATCAAAACCAGTCTGTTTACTGATCACATTCTCATCTGGTATATGTTCTCACTGTGCCACGAAAAGTAAGACTTGAAGCCTTCCGCGGCTCTCCATAACACATCCATTCTTACTTTTGCATAAATACCTTGAAATAGAGTCGGTATAATGAGATAGTGTAATTGTCTGTTCCGGTGTTGAATCCCTTGATGGAGACAACAGAGCGGTAGTGACAAGAAAATGTGAGAATCAGCCTTTTCTCCATGCCGGCTGTATTAACAGCACAGACACAAACAAGAGAGAGGCTGTGATTGGATGCCCTCTACTTTATGAATAGTTTTGGTTACCGGGTTTGGTTGTATCTGTAGCATCTGCTGCATTACCGTATCTGCCAGCGATGGTGAATCTGTAGCTGTGTCCCAATTCAGGGGCTGTTGTTGGCTGCTCTGTTGCCGTGGACACCGTCTCTAGCTGCTCCTCAAGGCCGCTGATGTCACAATAACAGCCACAAACATGATGAGAGAGGAGCAACGTCTCTGACTGCATCTCCATTTCTCTGCAACTTCTACAATTTCCCTGACGCAGCTCTCAGTCACTATGTCTCTCTATCTCTCTCTCTCTCTCTCTCTCTCTCTCTCTCTCTCGTCCACTTATGCAGCCCGGCGTTTCCTCTTCTGGGACCTGACTCTTTATTTAAAATGGCTGCCTTCGTGGTGAATAGCGTTTTTTTTTTGTTTCTTTTTGGGTGATTCGGCAGAATGGCAAACGTAGTCGGCTAAAGTCAGAGCCACATGTTTCTCTCTCCTCCCACCTCAACCCGCATTTAATCTGCTGCAGTTGTGAATCCAGCAGTCGACGGACAGGTTCATACGGGGTGAATGCAACATGATCCTCCATGCCTTTTGCAACCCCCTCTGCACACACTCACTCTCACGCAACACACACCATCTCTGCACACATCCCCCCCCCCGAGCTGCATGCCATTGGCACTCTCTGGATGAGTGCTATTAGAACCTGCTTTCAGCTCCTCTCATCTCTCACACATGTACGACACACTCGCACACTTTCCACACACACACACACACACACACACACACACACACACACACACACACACCTCTGAGTGTCTTCTGAATGCCAGCTCAGCTTATGTGCACATGGTCGGTGCACAACCTGGTCAGTCTTTGGTGTCAACAGGAGACCTTCATCTCGGCATGGACAGTTATGCTTTGGTTGGATTTTCTTTTCATTGCCCCTAAATGTCCCCTTTAAATGGATGTGTAGTTAACATAGAGTTGACTCTATTGCAAACAGAACTCTTCATCCATGTGCTCCCTTCTGTTATCGAGGCGTTAGGAAACATAATCTGGAGATCAACTGAGAACTTGAGATAGCAACTTCAGACAAGCGGACTATAAAACAAAATCTTAAAGAGGCCACCTTTGCCATTTAAGTGTGTGTGTGTGTCCCCCCACCCCCACCCCCTCTCCCTCGCCACCTGTCCAGTGCTCCAGTGTCAGTGAAAGTGAAGGAGATGGGAAAGGGGACTGAAGTCATGACGGGTATATGGACATGAATCCCAGAGGGGAAAGCACAGTCTGCTCAGCTGAGCCACAGCGCTGAGAGTAAACGCACATCTTTCTTAAACCGGGGCCGTGTGTGTGTGTGTGTGTGTGTGTGTGCGTGCGTGCGTGTGTGTGTGTGTGCGTGTGTGTGCGTTTTGTCTTATGCTCGCGAGACGCGTCTCTGCCACCTGTTACCCGAACATGACCCCGACGGGCATGCATTAATGTGTAGGCATTCTTGCTCGCACGGATATGTGTGCATGTGTGTCAGACTTCTCCCCAGGCTCCTCCTCTCCAGACTGAATTGGACACTCATGGCAGGCAGCAAAAAGGGACCCCTGTCTCAGATACTATTCACAGGCTTTAAAGTGTGACCTCAGGGGGACTGCTGATACAACACAGATCATTTGAGGGGACAGTATTTATAGCAGTGGTTTAGAAATGTTGCTAATTTGGATGTCTGGAGAGCAGCATTATGGTGTCCATCATGACTAGCTAGCAAACACACACACACGTACACATGTCCCTGCTGGGACTGACAGAAATAGCAAGCCATTAACAATTAGTGCTCGACTCAGCCCAGATCTGAAGTGAATTTAAGTGTCTGACGTCAACCATTTGCACAATTTATGGTGTTTTTCACTTATTTCATGCAACAAAAAACAAAAGCTGCTTGTTTTCTGCCACATTCACTTTGTGATTGGTTGATTCTCAATGTACTGTTTTATTTAGTCTGCATTGAAGGATGACAGGCTGTCGGAGGACCACGAGACCACATAAGATACTGTACTTGATTTGATCTAAATGCTAACCTCAGCATAGCAACATGCTGATGTTTAGCAAGTATTTCTGCCATCTTAGTTTAGCGTGTTAGCATGCTAACGTTTGCTCATTAGCACTAAACACAAAGTACAGCTGAGACTGAGGGAAATGTGAAACGTTTTGCAGAGTATTAGACAGCTGGAAATGTTGGCGAGATGATGGCGAGGGGATCAATATAATCTTTAGAGAGATGCCACTGACATGACTTAAAAAAATACAAAACAACTTTACCCTGGTAGTTTCGACATATACTTCGTCCATACATTGCACGGTTATCATACTTCCAAATGCAGCCCAACCTGCAGTACATGTGTCATTCTGACGGCTCCATCTTGTCCCCTCTGCGTGCCGCCTTCAGGGCCGTTGTTCCAGGGAGAACTGCAAGTACCTGCACCCTCCTGCCCACCTAAAGACCCAACTGGAGATCAACGGCAGGAACAACTTGATCCAGCAGAAGAACATGGTCATGCTCGCCCAACAGATGCATCTCGCCAACGCCATGATGCCTGGCACGCAGCTACCACCTATGGTGAGAGGACACACACGTATGAACACAGCACAGCTACTGCACACGGTGAGACCACATACATGTAAAAGCTGACACACGTACAGCACCTTCACTGTCTGCGTGGCTCTTTCAGTCTTTTGATTTGTCTTTTTCCGTCAGTCCCTCTCTCTCTCTCTCTCTTCCCATACAAAAAAGCACACGGTTTGTGGTTCCCGTCTACATATAATCATTTCATTCTCCTGCTTGTATTTTCCAGCCCATGTTCTCCATGGCGCCAGGCATGGCCACCAACGCCAGTGCAGCAGCAGCAGCTGCAGCCGCAGCCTTTAATCCCTACCTGAGTCCCATGTCACCAGGCCTGATGCCCCAAGACATAATGCCCAGCACCCCCGTCCTCATGTCCTCCAACCCCAACATCGGCCAAGTCCCCAACTCTGCCGCTGCTGCAGCCCAGAAACTGCTGAGAACAGATAGACTCGAGGTAAGGGGCCGCATGCATAGAACCTGGTCTTCTCAACATTGTTATGAAGCACGGAGTCAAGCCACTCCTCACGAAAAGTTCCAGGAAAGCTAATAAAATCAACTTCATGATGTGTTTCTTAGTGGGAGGGGAGTGGCCCAGGATAATGAGCCTGTAAACGAGACAACTGTTATTAACAAGTGGTTTAACAAGCAAAAAGTATAACAGCACCATTTACTGGACTTGAATGAACTGTTTCAGAAACGGAATTCTAATTTGATAGCGGGTACATTTATTCAAAAGAGAAGCTAATTATATATATCATATGTCATCAGATTATGATGCCGAGTGCATTGTAATAGTTGCTTTGTGTTTCAGACTTGTTTCAGACTTGTTTCTCACTCTTACGTAAACTGTCTTACCTAGTTCCTGTGCAGTTTCACAAACTACCCTCAGACAAGCGCCAGATGTGAGCCTGAACGTGAGGAATATTCATTTGATTCCACAGCACCAGTAGCAGCAGAAAAGGAACACGTTCTTTCTAGTCAAGTAAAACTTAACGCTTGTTGTGGCAGCATTGCATTCTGGTCTATCGAGTCTCCTGCGTCTTCCTCCTCTGCCGTAGCTGGTGGTGTGTGATCGTTTGAGTCTGGAAAGAAGCCTTTGCTCTCTAATTCTGAGACATCTCCACCAAAAATTTAAACTTTCTTGTTGCTGCACTGGAAATATCTCAATATTTTTTCATTTTTTTTATGGTTGTAAAAAAGAAAAAAAGAAGAATCACTAAACCATAAGACCCAGAAATGCCGTGTTAGAATATGTCTCCTCTTTTAAAACACATCAGTAAAATGTAAAAGTGAGTTATAAGTGCTAAAACTGTTACGTTTATTGTCTTTATGGAGTTCAAACATACACTAAGAGCAGAAAAGCAGGCTAGATAGCAGATGAGTAATACCCATGCGTTCATGGCATCTAATTTAAAAGAAGGTGCTGCCCTCTGGTGTCTCACATATAGACTTTTAAAAATATCTGAGACTCACTCTCCAATAAACACATTACAGACATTTCTAAAGAAATTCTATCTTCATAGTGTTAGAGTGCTACAGCTTCAGCACCTTCCACAGCTAAACACTCTCCTTAATGACAAAGGGAAGGCTTGATGAGTCACACTTGATATATTCTACATAAAGACCCAAATGCACCCGACAGGAACTGTTCCAGGACGGTTCTTGTGTTGCCTCTACACGCTGTGCTGAATTTGGACGTAGCTCCACGTCTTTTTCGTGATTTCTGTCCTCTCACTTTGCGTCCAGGTGTGTCGGGAATATCAGAGGGGCAGCTGCTCTCGGGGGGAGACCGACTGTCGCTTCGCCCACCCCTCGGACAGCACCATGATCGACACCAACGACAACACCGTCACCGTGTGCATGGACTACATCAAGGGTCGATGCTCTCGGGAAAAGTGCAAGTACTTCCACCCGCCGGCCCATCTGCAGGCCAAAATTAAGGCTGCCCAGCACCAGGTGAACCAGGCCACAGCCGCCGCCGCCATGGTGAGCAGTCTGTACAAGCGTGCTCACACTCATTTACACCCACACCGACAGGCTTAGAGGAGCGATCAGTGCTATCTGCTAAAAGTTCACCCAGTAGGAAGTATGCTCTGTGTCTCACCTCTCCTGGTTGGTGTGATGTAGCTTTTTCAGTTCTGCTTTTGCCAGGTCAAATTATAACGGTCTGCAACTCGGTTTTGGGTAGACTCTGCTCAGGACAGGCTGAAATGAAGAAGGATCGGACAATGTTGCATTATTTTCAATAAGTTCTATTTAGCTTATTTCCATGCTAATCTGAAAAAGAAAACGACTTGTCTTGTTCCTTGTTCACCTCACCCCAGACCACAAGCAGAGAGTCAGTTCCTCTCTCTCTCTCTCTCTCTCTTATGGTTTGTTCTTATTCACGACACTATTGTTTCTGTACTTCCTATCTACTACTTCTCTTCCTCTTTACATTATTAAAAGTGACGATTCATTGTGCTGTGTCACAGTAACAGCACCTGCGAGCAATAGTGCAGCCGCTATTGTCCGTTGAACACCGTGTGTTTTCTCCACGCTCTCGTTGACGTAGCGAGGCTGAGAGCTTTGGGCCGACCCCCCCCGTCACCTCACACTGACTATGATGCGCACAGTGAAACAGAAAGCTGTGGATCGTGCTTCTGTGTAATGTTCTGTCCTCAGACCCACTTCAAGAAATGTTTTAATACTATTCTCACCGCTATATTCATCCATCTTTGTGTGACAATAACTAATGTAGATTGGTAGCTATCATTGATTATTGATGATCATGTAACTGTTGAGCAGTAGAGCTATAGTGTCCACACTGTGCATGCCTTAGTCCTGTGATCCCCTTGTATATTGCATTCCAATGATTTGTTTTTTTATTTGTTTTTGTTTTTTCTCACCTATACCCAAACTGCACTGCTGCCCCCATGATGCACCTCTGCTTGCTGGTTTATGTTAATGCGCTTGAACCCCATTGGCCCATTGCCATCATGTGCTCGCTGCCTGCTAATTAAGACTCAGTCGGCTGTCAAATCACTGAAGCGACCCCTCGACGCAACCTTTGACCTGGTACTATGACCTTTCACCTTTTAGCTTGGCATGTGGCTTTGTTGTAGAGCAGTGTTTTAACCAAAGATACCTAGCTATTTTTGTTGTCGTCGTCTCAGTGCAATGTCTGTTTTTTCCTCCTGTTGATCTGTCATTATTGCTCCGTGATAAAATGATTGTGGCTTTCCGGGTTCACCAAAACGACTTATCCTCACGCATTAAAAATCACCTTCAAACACAAATTCTAATGTGGGATTTTGCGATACGGAGCCACAATCAATTCATCACCTGTAGCCTATTTAACAAAAGTCAGCGAGGTGCTAGGGAAGTAGAGCTTCTATAACGGCGGCATGGCTTCAGTTCTTACGTCCAAGTCAGTGGTCAGTGTTGTGGAGCAGCTCAATCCAACGTGTGCATGTCTGTGTTACTAGTGCATGTCAGAAGGGTAAGGGTGGGGCTAAGAGGAACAGTCTTTTAAAACCATAACGGATGATTACAGTTCAAATGATAGTTCACTCCATCGCCCACCTCAAGGAGGGCCTCACGCCGAGGCTAAAATCCACATACACAGCGTTTCATGGTGTAAATCCCACCAGAAGAAAAGCAGTTTTTAAACATCTGACTCATGTCCCTTGGCCTGAGACCGTTTTTGACATTTGTCTGAGAGTGAACCATCACTTAAACATGGCTTCCACAGTTTATCATGGAGCTAGCAGTGCAGCCTCCCTCTCTCTGTGCTTCCTACCTGTTCCACCTCCTGTTAGCAGCCTTATTGTTTTAACTGTTAATGCTTGCTCACATTGCATTTAGTCAGCCCTAGGAGTACGAAGTAAAGCTTCCAGATGAACTACACTGAATATATGAATGCTTGTTAGCCAGTAGCTCCAGTAGGCACCATGCTCCTGCTTGTCTAGTACTTGTGTCAGACTGCTGCTTGCTTGCTACTGATGATATTGTTGTTGTACACACAAGGATGTTCTGGTGCTGTTTATATGATGTCCTCTAACGTATGTACCTTTTTTGTTTTCTTTCCCGTTTTTGCCTCTTTCCAACACACCTTCTCTCTCTCTATCTCTCTCTATCTCTCTCTCCCTCTCTCTCTCTTCCACGCACCTCTCTCTCTCTCTTTCTATCTCTGTTTTTTTTTTTTTCTTCCTTTCTCACTGGCCACCTTCCGTCTGGCTGGGCAGGGCATCGCCCCTAGTGTCATGGCTCCCATGCCCAAGCGGGTAGCCATGGAGAAGGCCAACGGGGCCTCTGCCATGTTTAACACCAGCATGCTCCAGTACCAACAGGCCCTGGCCAGCATGCAGTTTCAGCAGCAGGCTGCTTTCCTCCCATCAGGTATGGCTTCCAAAGCAACCACCACCACCACCACCAGTGCTCTGACCGCCCAGAGGATGCCTGGATCAGTCTAACCCGGCTCCCTGCTTGTCTGGGGGGGGATGGGCAAAGTGGTAGATTGCAGCTTGTTTGGGGACTTGTTTGTTTGTCCTCAGATAGAGGGAACTTACAAAGATTATCAGACACGTAACTTTAAAAGCTCTAGATTTCATTCCAGGCCTGTGAGGGTCAAACTGTTCTAAGAATGCTTCCACAGATTTGTGCATTATGCTTTGTATGGCGTTGCATGGCCACTAGTTGTTAAGAGTTGGTTAGAATGCCTCTCTGCCTACTAATCGCTTTAATAAAACACCTCACAGAGTAGCACTGAATGAGGAAGGCATGGGTGTTTGTAAGAACAAGGACAGAACGTTGTTACTAGTTTATAGAAGTTTTCCATGGTGTGATTACCCATATGTTGATGGGTTAACCATTGCTGGGGGCTTTGGCTTGGGCTCTGATCAGCGGCGCTGGACGGGTCGGTTAATGGCAACAAAAGGCCGGCTTCTGTACACAGCCGCCGTTCTCCTCACTTCTGTCTCGAGTGTGTATGTGATGTTTAATACTCGATAGTCACGAATCATAACCGCACTATCACTCTTGTTGTATTACACATTCATATGCAGTGCACTACAGACAAAAGTTAAGACTCACGATTTGCATTTTGATTATTATATGAATTCAGCACTTCGCCTTTTTTCCAATCACTGATGACTGTGTCCAAGGGATATTAACCTTTTTTCCCCCACCTTATCTCTCCCCTCACTCTAACGAACCATGTGATGGGCTGTTTTGATTTCTCTTCCCTATCCAATCCACTTCCTGTTGCACTGCATGATGGGCAGGCTCAATATTGTGCATGACACCTTCAGCCAGCATTGGTAGGTTCCAGCTTTCTTTCTTCAGTTGTCTGTAACCTCGTGTCTGTGACTCGCACGTCATCAAAAATTGAGCCATGCTCTGAAATTGACTGTATTATAAGGACTTTGGGATCTTTAAAAGGAGATTTTGGTGACCTGAGAGTCACTGTTTTGGTTGCGTGATTTGAAGCATAAGCAAGAGTCCTCCACATAAGGAAAGACACACTTTTTGTGGCATTTAAATGTTATTTATTACCTGTATGACAGTTGTTCACAATCATTTTAACTTTAACTTTATTTTGTTATAATTCTCTGTGCACCTACTATATCTTGCTTGGCCACTGTCGTCCTCATGCTCGCTCTAAACTTGGCTTTTGGCTTGTCTAACCTGACACCTATTGAAACTTTAAAGAAAAAAGGATTTAGAAAACTGGAGGGAGTTTAATTATGACCTTCTCCCTTATCTCCTCTGCCTTAAAGACTCATGTGACTTTATTCATGTTGTTTTTTCATCTGGTGTTTACCAGGAGAGTAACGTGTTGGTCATTTGATCACTAACAATACACACAAATGTGGAAGTGAGTGGCTGCAGCCACACTGCGTCACGTCAAGTTCTCAAATCACAAGACGTCTTATCAGTGTCGGCAGAGGGAAGAAAGGGAACCAGTTAAACCCAATCCCTCTCTGACTCCCCCGCTCTCCTTCTCCCTCCCTCATTTGCCTGGTATGTATGTGACCACACTGCTCCTCTGTGTATTTTTGCTTACATGATTTTCCCTCCCCAAAAAGTTCCCATGATGCACGGTGGTACTCCAGGCAATGCAGGCAACACATCTGCCACAAGCCCCTTCGCAAATGCCACCAATCAGGTTTGCACCTCTACTGCCCTCTCTCTCTCTCTCTCTCTCTCTCTCTCTCTCTCTCTCTCTCTCTCTCTCTCTCTCTCTCTCTTTCTCTCTCTCTCTCTCTCTCTCTCTCTCTCTCTCTTTCTCTCTCTCTCTCTCTCTCCTTCTCTCTCTCTCTCTCTCTCTCTCATCTCTGTCTTTCAATGCACATGGACGACCTGGGGATGCTTGTGTCTTACAGCCGGGGGTGGGTTGGGTAAAAGGCGGTACTCCCTCTTGTTGGCCTACACTAGAGTCCAACATGTGTACACATATCATACTGTGATACTTTGAACTAACCACAATATCTACACGTTTCTTTAAACATACTGTATTGTATTTAATGTTTGACCTCGTTGTAACCTCGATTTTTGTCCTTTCCCATTTTGAGGACTGTTCCTTATCAAAGTTGACTACCAACGAATACATGCAATTGGTATGTATGAGGTAGTTTTATTCAATGTATTAGAGCCATTCGCACAGCCTGTGCAAAAGTCTCTGTCTGTGCCCTCTGGTGCTTGTTTCTTTTTTTTTGTTGTTGCTTTTTTTCGCTGCTGCTTCCAGCTTGTAAAGCAAAGCTTTACCGTGTTCCTCGTGTTCATTAGAAGCTGGATATATTCATTATTAGAGTTATAAACACAGTGCATCTGGTCCTACAGTAAAGCTACTGTGATATCAAATAAACTAAACTAAACTAAGCAAAGTCAGAAAAGTCTGTGAGAGGATTTGCAACATTGTGCTTTCAGTTCTGTTGAAGGCGTTTCGTGAGCAGTTAGTAACGTTGCACAGTTTCATAATAGGATGAGTCATCATGTTACCAGTCTTGATCCAGGACCATTTCACTGCACTTACCTGGGGTGTGCAGGTCAACAACATGGAGGACTTAGATTTGCATGGGGAAGCCCCCCCCAGCCCCTTCACCCCCCCCCCCCCCCCCCCAACCCTCCGCTCCCCCTCCCTGCTGTCCACAAGTGCCTGTTGATTCTTGATATGTCATAACGGAAACTCTTTTTATTTTTTCTATTTTGTGATCTTTATCCATTTTCAGTAATCTCGTTTTAAGAGGATGCGGTTCAAATGTGTTGATCTGTGTTTGTGTTGTCAGCCAACGTTTGGGATGCTCCATTTGATCCGCTCCGTCTGTTTTTCTCCCCCCAGATTCCAATAATATCTGCTGATCATCTGAGTAGTCACAAGTACTTGACTCAAATGTAGTTCCTCTCAAGAACAGTGAGTTCCTATTTCCTATTCTCTCTATTCATCACAAAGTGTGTTAGTTTTGGGCGCACGTATAGTCTTCAACCTTCTGCCTCTTTTGGTAGCAAAAACTCTCAAAACCTATTTGATTCAAGTATAATCCGTCGTGTCTTCCAGATCAAATGAATGTGTGCTGGCACCGTCCAAGCCAAAAGAGTTCAGCCTTTATGTACATAACCTTCAGAATGTCAAGCAACGCGGACGAGGAGGGTCTGCCATCTCTTAGCCGGTCCACGACGATGGTCTCATCACATGTGTAAACATCAAAGGTGCAACACGTGATCTGTGCCATCCTCCCACATATCAACGTCAAGAAGAATTTGTTGTCAAATTCCAAAAAGTCCAGCTTGAGAGAAGAGGACATCTTGGTGCCGGGGTCAGTGTGTGTGTCTCTCCCTCTGTGGGAACAGTTCACATTACACCTCCGCGTCTGACTAAATCATATCACTCAATTTGTTCTAATTATCATCAGTACCGCACGCACGGAAGGTCAAGAGCTCGGTTGCGTAACGGCAACATCCAGTGCTGGTACGTTAGTCGACCAAGATTTTTCCTTCCTTTTTTTTTTTTTTTTTTTTATTTGTCTTTATGATTATGTTTTAATTGACAGCCATATTTCATAGTTTACAAGTCTGATGCAAACACGCAGCTTGAATTTAATTGGAAATCTGAACGGCACAATGATTTGAACAGGAATTTTTATTGGCCAAAAGAATTGGGCTTGTACAGTGTTGTGTTTTTACGGCTACCAGTGAAACTAGGTATGCTGAAATGAGGGTCTTGGACGTATGAATGTTCTGGGTAAACCAACAGACCTGTGCACCTTGAAAGCACAGCCAGGCTAGCTTTTCTCACCTCGTCATGTGCCATCAAGGCCATACAGCTAAAACCAGAGTGTTATCTCAGCAGTGTTATTTGTTTACTGAAGGTAGAAGTTTTGTATGGCTCTTTTTGTATTGTTTTGTTTTCAGAATCTCCATTGTGGGTGTTTTTTTTTCTTTTTTTTTCTACTTTTCATTTCTCTAATTAATCCGTTTTAGAAGTGGGGTTCTCGCCAAAATATTTGGTTTTAATTTTGATGTTTTTTTTTTTTTTTCTTTTAAAATGAAATTGGAGGCTTTTTCTAAAGTTTGTCGTACCTCTTTTCATAGACTAGTGTTTGTTTCGTTGGGATTAAGTTGTTGCTCAAGTCCTTTGACTATAAAGCGTGGTGAAGTAGGGGGTGTGGCTTCAGTTGACACCGTGTTACCTTGTTCCCCCTCGTTTTAAAGAGGAGCTACTCTAAAAACCGTGCCTCCAAGAAGCACCGTTGAGCCATTGATGGGGGATTTAAAACAACAGACCTGGAGGTCTATTAGGTCATTGAAACCGCATGTGCACTTGAATGATTATCTGTCTGGTCGCCCTGTTTTTAATTTCACATCTCATCCTATGTGACCTTTCGCTTTTGAGGAAAAGCAGCATATTGTGTGTTTGTATTTCCAAGCAAAACGCAAAGGTTCTCATTCACTTGTAGATCTGACTACACAAACCAAAGCACACTTTTTTCCTCTCAATCATATTCACAAATGGTTACAGAAGCATCTCTCAAGAGGCAAAAATTAAGGAAAAAATGTTTTACCATCCTTCATTCATCATGGGTTTTATGATCACGTCTCTTTTGTGTTTTCACAGAGGCGTGTAGTGTGTCTTTACCGATTGTAATGTACCTAACGAAGCCTTAGATTACAGTTAATGGGTCCCAGCCCAATCAAATGTACTTTCAATCACCGTGCAGGTAAAGAACACCAATGATGTTTTATAGTTCTGTCACGTGGCGCTTATGATCTCTTTTTTTGTTTTGTTCTTTCTCTCTGTGTAAAAGTAACAATTACTCTTAAATTTCATTGAACTTCTGTGTTATGTACTACTTAAGGATTTGAATCTATTTGAGGTATGTAGTTGTAGAGTTTTCTTCTTTTCTTTTGTTTTTTTTTGCCTTACTATATATTACTTGACGACATTGATATAGCCGTAGTAGATTTTGAGGTATGACATTCATAACTTTTTCAAACCATATAATGGATAATGTGTTGACTCAGTTTTGAACATCCACTTCATTCATAGAGCTGGATGTCTTTTTCTTTTTCAGATGATGTTACATTGTCAGTTCATTGTGTGGATGAAAGACTTTTTTTGATACAAGGAATGAGATCAGTTGATTTGCTGCCACTGCAGACGAGAAAAAAAAAAAACTAATGTTTTAACCAACTTAAATTTTTCCTTGTAACATGTCAAGATCATGTTTGAAAATATATTGTATTGAAATATAGATTGTCCATGTTTTAGAGTAAAACTTATTTTCTACTGTATCCATTTAAAAAAAAAAAAAAAAAAAAAAGATATGTACTTTTGTTTGAATATTTCTTAAGTTTGCCCTGAATGTCAGGCCAAAACGAGCAGCGAGGTTGACGGGTCTTTGGATGTGTGTCGGGTAGTGAGATTAGGAGGGAGAAAGCAAAGACCGTTCCACACCGGAGAGGTCGGAAATGCTGCAGATGATGAGTTCTAACCTAAGGGACGAAGGTTGACTTTTTGCACTTCTGTATATAGTCAAATGAACAGAGAGAAAAAAATGTGTATCATATTGAGATATTATTTTGAATAAAAAAAAGATCTATAATTATAAGGAATTTTGTTAGATTAATTTAAATTCTTGAATTAGAAGACCAGCTAAAAAAAAAAAAGCAATTGCTTGCAAAGAAGGGCACTAGTTTCTTGGCCAATGCATTCAGAGAAAGCTATGCGCTTTTTGTCTTATTTTATCAGTAGTATTGCCAGGGAATGTCGAAGGGGAATAGATACCCCCGTGTCATGCTTACTCCACCCCTCCTGTGGGATGACATATCCAAATAATATCCATATATCAGTTGTTAGACTTGGTCATGCAGCATTGCTGCTCCCATGGCACAGTTGATACATTAAACTTTCAAAATGTGTATTCTATTCTAATTTGATTTGACTGCATGTAAAGGTAAAAACATGTAAACGCAAAAATAAAACGCGTAGTTATGTAAAGAAAGATAACTCATTACACGTACAGTAGATAACATCCACAGCGGGGAGAAATAACACTTCAAAAAACAAGTCATCTTACTCTTGTGTGATAACAATATTTTCCATGCAAACGTGTTATTTAAAGAATGATCAAAAATATTAGCACTCATCCACCCCCAGATACTTTCTCATAGCCATATAATGCCAGTCGACACTGACTCACGGGAAGTTCTTCCTGCTATCACAGCTGTGCACTCAGCAGGCGAAGGCTCGCCGCACCAAATGCGTATATTTGGAAAATTAGTCTTTGAAATGAATGTAACAGTCGACCGGTCGCCGTGTTTCTGACCGGAGGCTGCTGTGTTTAGTTGCTACAGAACCAAAGCACCATTTCCTCCAGTGACAGATGTTCAGTCTGCTGGCTGGAGCCATGGTTTCTCTTCCCTGCTGGGGGCACATGTATGCTTTGACTGCTTTTTACTTGTAAGTGCAACCATCGATTATGTATTTGCTAACAGTTGCCACACAATAATGTACTATTCTGTCTTCAGATTTGTTTATGCACATTTTATTGTTGCCATAATTGACTCGAAAATCTGAAATCTGAATAAAACAATATTTGATTTGCTCATGCAACAGGTGTGTGGTCACTGCCTCTGTGTGTGTGTGTGTGTGTGTGTGTGTGTGTGTGTGCTGGGTGTTTCAGACGTTTGCATCCAACTTGATATTTAGTAACATATCAACATTGCATGTGTTTATTTCCCACTACATACTATGTGAGGGGGAGAGTGTAGGGGAGTGTATTCGTCATTGTTTCTGAACTTCAACCTTGAGGGTTCAATGTCAGCGAGACTGGAGCAGCTCCACAGAGACCGATATTGTTATTAATTAAATTGATCTTGCTGCAGGGCAATCTTCATGACAATGTGTGGTGTATCTGGGTCAGAAGTGGGTCCTATTCCATCAGGGGTCTTATTTCTATCTTTCAGAGAGAGAGAGAGTGTAGCCTGTAGGGTTCAGACAGAATAGGTTTCTTGTTCTTACAGTGAGTCGTGTTTGCCAGATGTGAACAAAAGGAGGCCGCAACTGCAAAATTCAAAACACAGGAACCTGCGTTCACTCCCAAATCTAATGACAGGTTTTCTAATACGAAAAACTAAATCTTTCTCTGCTTTTATCTTCATAATCTCTTCAATCTATAACTCAACCTCTCTGTTACATTAACGAAGCATTGGTCGGGCTTCTTATCCTCATTATGTTGTCATGGAGCGTGTTAGCAGGATATTATGTTGCCATGTGTCGTCTATCAGATCTCATCGGATTATCACAACAGATTGAAGCACAATAAACGATAACAAAAAAAACTCATGGTTCCTGCTATAGAATTGAGTAATCTGATTAGATTTGATATGCTTTTTCATAATATTCTGTGACAATGCTTTACTTCATTCACACAGCATTGTATTTAATCAATGTCAAATACTGCTTTACAATCTCATGAAAACACAGACAAAATGTGAAAACACATCTGTCTAAGAATAAATAAATAAACATTAAGAATGTAGATATCAATAAACTAATCAAATACATTATTCTAACATGAAAAATAAAAACAACTGTCCATGTAGTAGTGGAATGCAGCTAATTACATGTATTCAAGTGTTTGAGGTACTTCAGTATTTTATGGAAGCCCATTCCCACCAGCAAAAAAAAAAAAAAAAGATCACTAAAAAAAAAAAAAAATAGTAATTTAAAAAAAAAATGTAATTCACAAAAATAAAAATAAAAAAATCCACCGACAAAATAAATAACATCACATGTTTTTGGGGCCGATTTGCATCCCTGTTTGTTTGGTTTGTATGCTATTTCAAGAGCAACAAAGAGGTCAAACAGCATCGACAGGTTCTATGGAAGCCCATTCCCGCAAGCAAAAAAAAAAATAAGATCACTAAAAAAAAAATAGTAACTTAAAAAAAAAAAAAAATAAATGTAATTCAAAAAAAAAAAAAAAAAAAAAAAAGAAAATCCACCCACAAAATAAATAACAATAATTCTAATAATTTTTTTTTTTTTATTTAACAATTTGAGAAGCCCAGTAACGACGGCACGGTTTGTTACATCACATGTTTTTGGGGCCAATTTGCATCCCTGTTTGTTTGGTTTGTATGTTATTTCAAGAGCAACAAAGAGGTCAAACAGCATCGACAGGTTCTATGGAAGCCCATTCCCGGAAGCAAAACAAAAAATAAGATCACTAAAAAAAAAAAAAAAAAAAATGAGATCACAAAAAAAAAAAAAAAAAAATAAGATCACAAAAAAAAAATAGTAACTTAAAAAAAAATAAAAAATAATGTAATTCACAAAAAAAAAAAAAGAAAATCCACCCACAAAATAAATAATAATAATTCTAATAATTTTTATATATTTTTTTTTTACTTTTTCTCTGTCAGCAAAAAGAAAAAAAAAAAAGAAGATGTTTCCAGTTGCTGTTTATTGGTCGCCACCTCGGCCACATTGGTTTCATTCTTTATACTCCAGAGCTGCTTCTTGCTTAACATTCTATTCAAGGGTGCGTTTGCTCAGTACAATCCATGTGAAACATCATCTGTATTTCATGTGTTGTAAAGCCACGTTTTAAAGAAGTCTTCAATGTATGACATATGAATGGATTGTGAGTACATTGAAGACTTCTTTAAAACGTGGCTTTACAACACATGAAATACAGATGATGTTTCACATGGATCACAAAAAAAAAATAGTAACTTAAAAAAAAAAAAAAAAATGTAATTCACAAAAAATAAAAAATAAATCCACCCACAAAATAAATAATAATTCTAATAATCTTTTTTTTTTATTATTTTACTTTTTTTCCACCAGCAAAAAAAAAAAAAAAAACTTTTGGCCATCTGTAACCATAACACTGACCAGATTTTTCCAGTTGCTATAGAAAGTCGAAATTATGAGATACTTTAACACAACAGTCATAGAAGCAGCTATGTATGGAAGCCCATTCCTGCCAGCAAAAAAAGAAAAAAAAATAAGATCACCAAAAAAAAAAAGAATGAATTCACAAAAAAAATTCATTCACAAAAAAAAAAAAAAAAAATTCATTCACAAAAAAAAATATATATATATATATATATTTATATATATTTTTTTTTTTTACTTTTTCTCTGTCAGCAAAAAGAAAAAAAAAAAGGAAGATGTTTCCAGTTGCTGTTTATTGGTCGCCACCTCAGCCACACTGCTTCTTGCTTAACATTCTATTCAAGGGTGCGTTTGCTCAGTATTCAGTACTCACTATCCATTCATATGTCATACATTGAAGACTTCTTTAAAACGTGGCTTTACAACACATGAAATACAGATGATGTTTCACATGGATTGTACTGAGCAAACGCACCCTTGAATAGAATGTTAAGCAAGAAGCAGCTCTGGAGTATAAAGAATGAAACCAATTTTTAGTTACTTTGCATATTTAGATTATGAATACAAAATATAAATCAACAAATAAGTTATTATATAATACAATAGGTTAAACTACCCAGCAGAATATAAAGTATTTTTTATTTAAAAGCCTCACTTTTTCAGCTGCAATATTAAAGTAGTGTATACACATAAATATATACATTATGTTATTATGACAAATATATGATTCTTAAATGGGACATTCTGCATAATACATACTTTTACATTTGGTATCCCACTTTTCAGTATATTTTCACGTTAAAACTTTTGTACTTTTACTTGAGAAATATTTTTAATGTTTTTACTTTTATTTTTTACATATATTATATTATATTATTTTATACAGTGGCGGGCCGTGCATTTTATACCTGGGCCTTCTGAGCTGTCCTACTACACTTGAGCCATCTCCTAATAACTCCTAATGTAAAAAAACAAAAGCAGTTGACCTACCAAAGCTGCCTTCACTTAAAGACAAAGTACATCCTCCTTTCTTTGTTAACAAAGTCAGTAACTCCTAAATCCGTTTCTCCTCCTCCTTCAGCCATTGAGTGTTACAAAAACAAAGCTAGGTAAAAAACACCAAGCAAAACGCTAAAAATGTCATAACTTCTCTTATATATGTTTCAAACTGAACTCTTGAACCTGAACATCTGCTAGCTACACAGTAAATTTTGCAGTGTTAAAGTAACACTTAAAGAGTTATATTTAACACTATTGCCGAGTGTATTTGGTCCCAATCGGAATTGGTGTTAAATTAACTCTTGACGAAGTGTTGAAATTTTAGAGTTAAATTAACTCTAAATAGAGTAAACATTTAACACTACCCTACACTGTATAGTGTTATTCAAATTTAACACTACAGGTTAAATAACTCTGGAGAGTGTAAATATCATTCTCATTAGTGTTGATAATGTAACTCTTCTATGATAACAAGTCAACTCTAATTGAGTTAAATTCCAATTTTCATTACCACTGTATGGAGTTATAAAGTTTACACTGGAAGGTCAAATAACTCTGGTAAGTGTTGATAATTGACTCTATTACTGTGAAAACACAGCACTGATAGTGTAAAATTCTAACATCCATTAACACGGCACAGTGTCACTGAAATTTAACACTATTTATAATTTTACAATAAATTTAACTCATTTGTAGTGTCAAATTACATCTAATTTGTTTTCAATATAGCTTTTTCAAACATACCATTAATTGACAAGAAAAATCACCAGTTACCACAAAATAATGCATCTCACAATTTTATTGTGCCAACAATAGAAAACATTTGATGGAGAATAAAACATTGACCTTAGATATGCATAAAATGGCAATAAGGAACAATGTACAAGGAAGAATCTGCCATTCCATACTGCATTTGAACATCGAATGGTTTAAAGTAAAACAGCTCATTTATGTGCAACACCTTTACAATCCTGTCAGTATGCAGCCTGACCTTAAAGGCATGGTAATGCTGCTCAAAACACATGGTTTCCAGCAATGTTCCACAGAGCAATACACTGTCATCTTTAACAACAATAGTCCTGATCTTAAAAAACACAGGCATCTCCAATGCTACCTCAGTACAGATAATAAAGCCACGGCGGTACTCTGTACCATGATGTTTTATCCACTTGACAGAAAACACACTGGTAGACAATACAGCTCCAAGTTTGGAAGCAATCTCTGAACCGACGGAGAACCGAAGACAGGTCACTGTCCCAACCTGTAACAACACAAGTTTGTTGTTAACAGTTGTTAATAGTTGATATATTTCAAGTCTGAGTCAAATAAAACAACAAACAGCTTACCAAAGTCAACATCCACTTCAGTGCCATCCTCAGGCGGATCAGCTGCCAGCAGGTGTTCCTCAAGCTCACTGATGGATGGAAGCTTTCTGCATTGTTGGATGATCTTTTTCTTGAATGTGGTTGGCCACCTCTCCAGAAGCTTGCCTGATACATCCTCTCCAAACATCAGAACGAAATCCTGTTCAACCTAGGGTGGGGATGTTGGGGGACAGTTTCAGGATTTCATAGCCAACCAAACTTAATTGTTACTTGTCGTTTGAGTGTCACTACAACGCCCATTTACTGTCCGTCTAAAATGTCAGATATTTACCAAGCCTTTGACATCTTTGAAACGTGGAAAGTCGGACAGTATGTCACTTGACTGCTGGGGGTCAAGGATCATATTGCGGCGATAGACAAATGTCAGTTTCATCTTCTTCTTGATTGTGTCCTCATCAGCTGAATGTTTCATCAGTGAGATGGCTTTTTTGCATTCATCGTCGCTCAGGGCAGTCTCTGGAACAAACTGGGACTCTCGTCTGACAGCTGGTCCTCCAGACATGTCGTCACCAGATGGTCCTTTGGCTGATTCTACACAATATAAAAAATACCTTATCAATACTGACCACAAACATGTGCATTTTTTAAAACAGTTTAGGTAACTTAGATTTTACCTTACTTTTAAGAAAAATGTATCGTTTATTATTGGCTGGAGAAACATTATGTGCAACAAAAGGCAATCAGTGCTCGTGTGACTGCTTTGTTCTACATACATTCTTCCAGTATTACTACAGGATTACCTCCAAATGATGATCGTCTGTCTTTAGCAGTGCATCTCTGAATAGTTTTAATCCTCCAGGCAAGGTACCCAGTCCCACTCTCGCCATCATAATAATGCTCCTTGGAGGATGAAAGGATAACAAAACAGACACTTCATTAGTAACATTTAAAATTGAAAAACATGCTCTGGTAGAATTCTAAATGTTTCAATACAGCATTTCACATGAGCACAACCGTTACTGTGTGTAACTCACATAGCCATTCTTAGAGTAAGGGTCACTGAGGTACGGGAATAAGGCCACAATTCCTTTGGCATACATTTCTTTCACCTGCCTGGGTGGTGATGTACTGCAAGATTAAAGAAGAAATTATTTTTCAGTCATATTCCCAGGATTTCATGAGAGAGATTGAGAATACAAGGGCTAACTAAAAACAATTAGTAAGATTACCCATTTTTCTCTGTCATGTCAGCTGCTAGTATGTTCACCATTTTCCTTCTGCTTTCATCCACCAAGGACTTGGTTCGGTTGTATTCATTTATTATAAGTTCCCCACCAGATTTCTTGGTAAGAATGGATTCCACCAACTTAAACACAATGGAAAACAATTCACTATGTTAGGAATATATCAATTGCAATTGCAATTCATAGTTGACTTGAAGTCACTAGAAACCCAAATCAACAATAGCCAAACAATGTAATTTAGGGACTTCTGTACATTAGTAAGCATCAAAGTATTTCAAATTAGTTTTGGATAAAACTTTTGTAATACTTTTTAGAAGCCTACTATTATGTACAAGAGACCCTAAATGACATGATTAGAAGGCTTTTGTGGATTTGAGGCTTTAAATGCTGGAAATAAAGAAACATGACTTCACCAATTCCTTCGGACCATGTAATATAAAATCTCCAATTATGCTATCTTTATCAGGAACAGATTTCAATGTGTCACAATTAAGTATTGGTGTTTGTGTGTCAACGCTCACATGCTTAGCCTCTGTATCCAGCCTCTGGCGTTTTCCAGAAGGGCTTTCTGAAATTATGGCTGTATCCTGAGAGTCTCATGAATCAAGGGATGATGGTTGGGACTGCTCAGAAGATGCTGCCGTGGAGACAGATTCTAGCCATGATTGGAGAAGCAAGAGGGCGATAAAAACGTTATACACAGTGCTGACAAATGTGTCCCTTATCTAGAACAACATAAACTTCACATGACAAACAACTAACTTATCCATTAAATAATATGCATTACAAATGTAACTGTAACAAACCTGTGTCATATTTGATGGTTAGCACCCCAGTTGATGGATCCTTTACTATGTCCTCAAAAACATCGTCATCCAACTCAGTTCCCGAACTGTCAACAACTTTCACCCCCTCGGTTACGGCTGGGACACCAAACTTTGCAAATGCTACGAAAGAGGCACAAAAGCTTGTATAATAATAAAGGCCATTAAATATGAGACATTAGTCTACTATTCACTAATACTCCTCGAATGTGAATTATTATCTTTTAAATAGAGGCTTTCAAAAAAAACACACAAGTGAAATAAAATGCTTAAAATGATCGGGGATTAAATTGATCCCCAACTATTTTGATAATTGATTTATCAGTTGGAATAATTTATTTCAGAAAAAGTCAATACTAATATATTTAGGTTGCGATTAAAACAAAACATTTGAGGAGGTCATCTTAGGCTTTAGGAAACACTGATCGACATTTTTCCCCATTTTAAAAACAACTATTAAATCAATTCATCGAGAAAATAAGTTACCGATTAATCAACAATGAAAATAATCGTTAGTTGCACCTCTAGTAGTGTCATAACTATATTTTAAGCAATGCATCCATAGTTAAAGGGTTAGAGAAGGGAACCATAGAAGACGTTAATATATAAAAGAAAATTCATCATACATTTAAAAAAAAAAAAAAAAACAGAGGACTTTAAATTTACCATACTTTTCCGGACATTCCAGTATATCAATTTTAAATAACTAAATGATATTACTATTAGAACTTAAGGCTCTGTGAAATTTCAATTTCTTACCTGCAGCCAAAAACTCTGTCAGATTTGGTTCGGTTATCCTGACAAATTTTTGGACACCACCAAGTTTTGCTTTTAGCAGCATGCTTCCTGTATAGAGTATAAGCACATTTCTCAGTTAAAAGTCTCATTAGTTACTCACTAGTTAAACACACACACCACTCGCACTGTTAGCCTGATTGTTTACGTTACAGCAGAAAGCAGCAGGAGGAGCAGCTTTTAAGTAAGACACACGTACTGCTCCTCTAGCTCTCAACACGGTTCTCTGATGTAACGCTACTGACTTCAGCCCGCTGTACTGTGCGCTGTTAACTCTGTAAATATTAGCTGCTAGCACTACTTTGAATGCCAAAATGTTAACTTCCCTCCTGCTGTAGCTTCAGTCATGATGCTGCTCTGAATGAGTCAAATGGAGGCGTGGCTGTGAGTGTCAGCAGACCTGAGACCAGCTAACTTGAATCGACAGATAACTGCATAAAATACTAAATAAACGCAGCGTGATGAATATATTAAAATGTAACGGATTAAAAGTAAACAGTTTCTCTTCAAATCTACCAAGTAAGAGTAAAAAATATGCTGCAGCAACACCACTCTGACAAGCACAATTTCTCAGTAAAGTACATGTAACGTTATGCAACTCCATACTACCCACCTCTGCTATCTTCCACGTATATCTCTTTTCTTCCCAGTGCCGCCATGGCAGCAATTTACCGTTAAATTTAGCTAATGAACTAAATTAAAACTTTGTGTGCGGCTGCAAAATAAATTAACAATAACGCTACTTTGAAGAGTAACAACATGATATGAAACTAACTTGCTCCTGCCCTGGCGTTATATCCTGTCGTGTTACGTAGGCTTTCCCGCCCGTACAAACGCACCTTAGCTTAATTAGTTAAGCTAACATTAGCTAAGCTAACATTAGCTAACTTAGCAAACTCCCTACACATAGCTTAGCAAACTCCTCACACATACGATATTGGCTATTTACTGTACCCATGGACGTTACAACGAATAAAAAACAACCACCCCTCCGTATTGTATTAACAGCTCATCTTGCTGTCGAGTTTGAGTTAGCTAACGTTAGCTTGTTAGCCTTAATTGGCTTAACATTGACCTCACATATAAGCTAGTCACCAACTCAGTTATGTTAGCCCTTTGTAATTCGGCATTTTAAAATGCAAAGACAGCTGGAATATGATGAGCCAACAATATGAAGTTATTCTGAACTGTTGCTTCTGTTGTAATTCCAAATACTTGTTTTAATAGGTGACTAAAATAAACTTACCGCAGTCCGTCGACGTTACGAAAATGGCGCCGTGGAAAATCCAGATCGGTTAGAAATGAGATAAGGAGGTGGGCGGGGCTTTTCAGAGTACTTCTGACACCACCTGTTTTAACTATGTAAATTAACACCAACACTAGGGGGCATCTTACTCAAGCTGTTGTTGAAATAACTCTGAAAGAGTCCATGGACTTTGACACTGCATATTTAACACTGCAGAATTTACTGTGTAGCTTTCTGTTTGACAAAAGTCACGCTGGCCCACTGACCAATCACGTTAATGCAGACGTACTTAGCAGGCTACCTGGGTAGCAGTGGCACGTCAAAGAATACGCCCAACATGTCAAACTGAAGATCTGATTGGTTGAACACTATGACAATCAACAATATCGTCCCCATTTACTTAAACTGCAAATGGATTCACTTGTGAGTCTGCAGGCCTCGGGCCTCTCTTCTTACCTAGAGACACAGAGGTGAAATCTGATTGGATAAAAGCTCTACTTAAAACAAGCTGCACTGGAAGCAGAGCAACTGAGGAAGACAGTAGCTGTGCAATGACAAAATAAGCTAATGGGGAAAACAATTATAATACATGTAGTGTATTTGTGAAAAAGTATTCAATTATAAAATAGCTATACATTTGTGATTCTGTTTAGGCCAGCAGAGAAGGCTTAGCTGGCCCTGACGGCCCACCACTGATTTTATATATATATATATATATATTTTCACGCAGTAATAAAAATATGTGAGTTCTTCCTCCATCACTGACCCATGTGGTGAAGGGAAGTAAGCTGACATATGTAAATTAGCTAATTAATTACCTCATTAGGATGCATTATCATGTATAATCATAACTACAGGGACGACGGGCAGCTCGAGAGCCTCTTGTTGAGAGCAATGACTCTGCGCATGCACGCGAGGGGCAGAGGTCACGCAGACCGGGCCACAGACGCGCACGCGCCTGCAGTATCCGTCAGTCACCTGATGTCTCCGACTGAGTGGTTGTTGTTGTTTTTCGGGGTGACGGCTCCTTTAAGAAAACGGAACTGAGTCTCGGCTTTTGACGCGCTCGAGGATGTGGGCAGGAAACGCCGCGCGAGAGGAGAGAAGCGATCACGCTTCCCAGCGCCGTCGTTGCACAATACGGTCGGACCAAAATGTGCTTTAATCTTCCCCGCTAATGTCCAGGCGCGGTCGTTCTCCTCGGATCTGCGCTCCGCGGGCCGTCACAGAGCGGACTGGGAGGATTCCACGGCGTGGGGTTTGACTCCTAACCGAGCGAGAGAGCAGCCTTCCCAGCCTGCTCGATTTGAAAACATCGGGGCTGGTCAGCGGGTGGGAGAGAGAACAGGCTTCGTAGCTGAAAAAAAAAAAGGAGGTGTCTTGTCTATCTTACCCCCCCACGAGCCATGAGGGAGTACAAAGTGGTTGTGTTGGGGTCGGGTGGAGTCGGGAAATCCGCGCTGACGGTCCAGTTCGTGACGGGCTCCTTCATCGAGAAGTACGACCCCACGATAGAGGATTTCTACAGGAAGGAGATCGAGGTGGACTCGTCCCCGTCGGTGCTGGAGATCCTGGACACGGCGGGGACCGAGCAGTTCGCCTCGATGCGAGACCTGTACATCAAGAACGGCCAGGGCTTCATCCTGGTGTACAGCCTGGTGAACCAGCAGAGCTTCCAGGACATCAAGCCGATGAGAGACCAGATCATCCGGGTGAAGCGGTACGAGCGGGTGCCCATGATCCTGGTGGGCAACAAGGTGGACCTGGAGGGGGAGAGAGAGGTGTCTTCCGGGGAAGGCAAGGCGCTGGCCCAGGAGTGGACCTGCCCGTTTATGGAAACTTCTGCCAAAAATAAAGGCTCGGTCGACGAACTGTTTGCAGAAATAGTCCGACAGATGAACTATTCCACTGTTCCCAGTGGTGGCGACCAGTGCTGTTCATGTGTCCTGCTCTAAAAGAAACAACAACAACAACAACATACAGACACAAGTGCATCCGTGCTGAATTTGAGCTTCTTAACTTGTCCCTGCAGGCGTTTTGCATATCTATTCTCTCTCCTCACACTGTTGTCTTATTGTTGCACACAACACACAAATCGACGACGACAACAATCGATTATGTATTATAGTCTGGAAAAGTGTTTACATGACAAAGTACTTGAATGTTTTGGGATTTTTTTTATATAGCTTTGTATATGACACTTCTCTGGAAATGTGCCTCGATGGGAATGTCTTATTGTGAAACCTAAGAGACACTTGTTGTTGTTTTTGTGTGGTTTTATTTCTTAAGTTGTACTGTTACATCTTCTAGGCCGGGGTCCATCTGTCTGGGGGAGTGGTGGTGGTGGTGGGGGGGGGTCACTTTGCGGGTCACTTTTAAGGGGGTATGCTTCTTTGGATTTGTCTACTTCTTCTTTTTTTTAGTTTTTTGCCTGAGAGCAGCAGACCTGAACGCGCTCTCAAGCGCATCAATCACCACTCAAGCCTTGCACAGGTTACTCAAATACGATCTCAATTTATTCCCCCCCCCCAAAAAAAAGGTCAGGTGTGATCCAAGAGGCCGCAGATCGCCACCCACTCAAGATACTGTATTTTAAGCTGTGGATTGTGATGGACTTGTGTTAGGACTTTATATTCTAGTTTGTATCCCCCCCCCCCCCCCCCCCTGAAGTGGATTTATCACGGAACTTGCACTTAGCTGACGGTGCCCCTCCTCAGTGTGCACAAACGAGGACCTTTAGTGCATTGCTGTCGCTGCATGGGGAACACACCCATGTCAAGTGCCTTCCCCAAGAAAACTCCTGTGACTGTGCCAACCGATGAGCCCTATACTTCTTCTTCTTCTTCTTCTTCTTCTGCAGCGCGTCTTGATGGCAATCAGAACTTTTTAGCAGTTTCCAGTGAACAATCTACTTTTGTTTGGTGTCAAAGTGAAAAGAGCCTCTTTCTAAGCTGAGCTTGTACCAGACCTGCTGTTTCAGGGTCCGGTTCAGGCCGTTTCTCGAGGTACTAGTCCAACAAGAACAACAGAGTAACTTTAACCTATACTAGCATTATGGTTCGGTGAAAGGCAAGCCATGTTTTGTCCGTTATTATCTAGATTATTTTTCTTTTCTTAAAAGTGACATTTGTGACTTACGGTAATTGTTAATTCTCCCTTTGGACAAAATCTTCTGCCATCCACCTGTCGGTTTGAAAGACTTGTAATACAAAAAGCATTTTACGTAACGCTGTGTACTGTGCTTGTCTCTGCTGATGACATAAAGAGTCTTCATTTTGGGGTGCTTTGAATGTGATTGTCCCTGTGAGTGGCCCATGAATTGATTCGCCGACAAATGTATTAACTGACAACTGATTAACAGTTAAAAGTAATATATGAAGATTAAAAAAAAACGTTTTCTAGTTCCATCTTCACCGATGTGAAGATGTGTGGCTCATATTGTCCCAATACTTTTGAACATCATATAAAATATTGTGATTTAATTTAAAAACAACATGGGTTAATCAACAGATGACCATAATTAGTTCCACCTTGTCGGACAAAGCTGTGGCTTGTCTCAGTATTTAGATATCATGCGGTGAACGGTGCGGCACTAGATGCCATATTTGACACTTCTTTACAAAAATGAACCAAAGAGTTGCAGGTTTTGAATGCTCACTGAATAGCCTTCAACACCTCGGTCGTGTTATTGAGTAAGTGATCGTGGCCCCTGCACGTGAATAAGAAAAAAAAGGTCTCATTCCAGTTGTTTGGGTAGTGGGTTGGGTTTCCAGTAAGAGTGTTTTGCTCGGGGGGGGGGGGGGACCGTTTCCCCTCTTCCCGCCGCATGTTTTCTAGGCTGTGGATCGGAGGACAGAGGGGGCTTTTCTGTCAGCCACACATACCCGTCGACTGGTATTTTGTAAAAAAAAAAAAACGTTCCTCAGACCGGCCAATGAGCTGCTGCCTCGAGTGTCCCTCTAACCACAGAGATTCAAGGTCAGATTACCAAATTCGATCTGGTGACATGCTCACATGTTCAGGTCCTGTGTGAAGAAAGCTTCGCTTCAATGAGCCCAGCAATGCCGGCCTTGTTTTCATCTCGTAGTCCTTTCATTAAAGATCGCCCGTTCTATTACTGCAGATTACTCCACTTCTACCCAACACATGCTATCTATTTTCTTTGTAATTGATTGGGAAAATGTCTCCCCCTTTTAAATGAATTAAGACTTTTCAGCAGAAGTGCATACACACAGCAGGAGATGGACTTCCAGAGATATTAAGTAGCATGCAGATGGGAATCACACGTACAGCTCGTACTAACTTACACTCAGGCGTGTCGTCAAAAAAGCAACAACCCTGCAAGATCACTTTTATATTTTAAGACACGAAGGGAACAGACGGCACAAAAGAAGCTGTTAGATAAATGCGCAACCTGATTTAGTTGCTTAGCTACACATTTTTGATCCTAGCAAGTGGTCGAATGTGTTCACTTTGCTTCACAGATGTAAAATACTACGTAACTCAACGAGCAAACAGGACTACTGTCGCTGCCTGTCAGTGGTAAGAACATTTTATCAAGTAGTTGAGTACAATTTTGAGGTTCTTGAACTTAACTTGAGTTTTTTTGTCATTTGTAGTTCTACTCCACTACATTTCAGAAGGACATATTCTACTGTTTACTCTTATTTCATTCATTTGACAGCTTTAGTAACAAGACTTTACATAAAGAAAACATATAATCTACTTTTAGAGATGACTTTTCGGGTTGTTTATGAGTTGTTTACAATCGAAGAGAGATTTTCCCTGTAAGTTTCACAGATTGTTTTATTTAAACTTACTTTTAAAGGCTCAAAATTGTAAAAAAAAAAAAAAAACATATATATATATATATATATATTTATATATCAGATGTTCAGTGCAAATGTGTAAAACATGAATCCAAATTGACACAGATTTAATACAGATTTATATTATTGTTGTTAACTGAACTACAAATAGAGTGGTTAGAACTAACTCCACTTTAACTAGCTACAACAGTTAAATACATTATACGTTGATCAATATTAACAATTGATACTGATTCCAAAAGAAGATCCTGATGAAGCACTGTTATCCGTCTGCAGGACTGATTTTAAGGAGAAAAGAGGTTTGTAGTGGTTTTACTGAATGTTTTTCTATTCTACGCAAATTCTGCAAAAGGAAAGTGCTGCTCATCTTTCGGTTGTTGAAATAAAGTAGCTAATCGTATTTTGGCACGACTTCTATAACTGTATAGCAATGATATAGAAATATATACATTGTATGTTACAAATACAGTTTTCAAGCTGCTCCTACGCCTTTGCAGCTGGAGGTTTGCCTAAAATCTGACACCATCTTGTGCTTACTGCAATATTACACAAACCGTCATCCTGAATTTCAAAGATCTGCCTGTTCGGCTTAGTAGATGTGTAATACATGTGAGATAAAAGCAATCTTTCCTTTAGCATATCCTCTGCAACATTTAACTCGTTTTGTCTAAAGCTACTATGTCGATCTGTGCTGCGTTAGCATTTCATTGCATGCAAATGTGTCGGCCGCCGCAGATTTACCGTTACGGTCTTACTTTTTTTAGTGTGTGGAGGAAAGGAAGGGTGGATGACAGAATGCTTCCTGTGTTGCGGCAAACCTCACCTCAGATCTATGAAATGTTGAAACGGACATGCAGTTCCTTTTTAACCATTTCGAAATAAATGTTCTGCGTGGTCACAGCCTGTCCTCCCTCGGGTGCCCGTGACACAGGAACGTGACCCCCCAGTCCTCGATGCTCCGAGAACTATACGTCCTTTGATCTGAAATCTCTGATAGAAAATGAAGGAGAGGGACACGACAGGCGGGAAAGGATGAAGAGATTTCACTTGTGTAGGTCGTGGTGCATGGCGTGCAATGTTCTCCAATGCGATTTGAGTTGAGCAAAAAGCCAGCAGGATCATGTGACACTAATTTACAGTAGTTGCCACGGCTGGTTCACTTTGAGCTTTTTTTGACTCACGGCCTGAGAAAGAAATGGTAAACATAGCAGCACAAAACAATGGCACATTCCATCTACTGCAGACGTCTCACCCTAAAGCGCCTTCTCACTTTCGAGTATTGAAAAGCTTTCACGCCTTTAATATTGTTAAACCACATGAACTCAAACCAACGTGACAGCTGACAGCATACACACTCAGTCTGACCCCCGGCAGCAGGAATGGGTTCACCGTGTGAGAAAAAGTGGAAGTAGGAAACTCTTCCTTCGTCATATGTCCTGTGTGCAAAGCTTGACTTGGGTTTTGCAATAGAAGCTGCACAACTGCAAAGGAGAGTCTACACAGTAAGACGTCGTACAGGGACTGAAAGCTGAGATGGCATGTTGCTATGTTCTTGGTTAGCTTATAGTTCTCGTAGTTTATACTCACAGTGACGCAGACGGACTTTTGCTGGTATCCTCATAGAAGGTCAAGTGAAGTCATGTGTTCACTCATACCCTTCCACTCTATGTCTTGTGCACTTTCTTTTAGAGGTTCAATCATCCAAAGACTTATACCCATCTCATGTCTGTCCCTTAAAGCAACAGCTCAATAGTACACTTATTTGGCTGCTTGCTGAGCGTTAGTCGGAGGGATCAATTCCACCCAATGCGTCTGTCCGCTACATATAAAGCTATAGCCAGCACTAGGTTAGCTTAGCTTAGTTTAGCACAAAGACTGGAAACAGGAAGGAAATGGCAGTGTGCATTTTTGTTCGACAGTAAATGATGACGGCATTTGTTTGTTAGACTTGAGTCACTTTATTAATAAAAACACCTTATAATGGCAAACATAATATCAATACATATACAGTTCTCAATGTACACTTATCTCAGGGATCGCTTTATCATCAACACTTTTCTGGGATTGTAAGAGTTCAAATGAAAGGAAATGTTAAGCTTACTTTCATCAGGTTAGATAGCAAACCACTAAACTCCCTTTTAACTTACAGAGGGAATAACAAATGACCAATGAAGGTGCCGTGGTTATTTCCATTATCAAAAATCCAGGTGTTTTGCCAGAGTCTCATGTACACCTGGTCTCCCACTTCAAGCTGTAGAGTCATGCCATTGGTTGCTGTCTCGTAGCGATTTCCAGCTGCATGGTTGAAAACAAAAATCATCTGCTCTCCGTTCTTTATCAGAACCAGTCCCATTGATCTGGATGATTGATTATGGCCAGAGAAGCTGAAGTAATAGACTCCTTTGACTGGAGCAGTGAAAATACCTGGGGATGATCAACAGAGGGTTACATCTGTTGTCGTTTCCATTTCATCCAGAGTCAACGGCAGTATTTATTCACCAAATGAACATGTATATCTATGAATACACGTTGTTATGGTAATATTACCTGTTGCAGGGTTGTATGCGCCTGTGTTCAAGAAGACGTTCTTGTAGGTCAGTGTGATCGCAACGTTATAAGGTCCGATATTTCCACTATAACCAAGAGATGCTCCAAATGCCACCCGTTTACCTTGAGAGGGTAGATGAAGTCATTATAATGTTTATTTTGTTTGAAGACAACTAAACCTGAAACAACCTGTGAACAATAAATGATACATACAGTAAACAAAGTCAGGATGAATGTTCTTACCTTGGACGTCTCTCCTCAGATCCTCTACTTGTTTCTCAGTGTTTTTCAGTTTGGACTCTAGTTCCCTTAAGATGACAACAAGTTGACAGTAGTTTTTCTGGCTCCCAGTCATGTCACATGAACAAATACCAGATGGCTCGATGTTTGGACTCTCTGTGCTGTTGCTCTCTCCTGCTCGGTGATCCAGTCGCTGCACCTCAGCTACACTCAGGTAGAAGAGGGATAAAGTCAACACAGCCACGGAGGTCTTCATCTTTCACTTGCTTCTGCTTGTCTTGATCAGCTCTAACCACCATGCTTTATATACCACACGAAGAAGGAAACACCCTTGAATTTACCAGAACACAAAAGGCTGGACCAAACAAACTCTAATCAAGAATAAGATACCGTAACTAAGTTTCTGGACAAAGGTATCTTTGACTGTTGTTTTATCACCTTCATAATAATAATAATGATAAAGCTTTATTCATATAGCACCTTTCAAAACAGAGTTCACAAAGTGCTTTGACAGTCAAAGTGACAAAAACAAGGCAATAAAAACAACAACAGAAAGCTCAGTGAGACATACATACATACTAGGGGTGGGAATCACCAGAGATCTTGCGATACGATATTATCACGATACTTAGGTCACGATACTTAGGTCACGATACTTAGGTCACGATACGATATTATCACGATACTTAGGTCACGATACTTAGGTCACGATACTTAGGTCACGATACGATATTATCACGATACTTAGGTCACGATACTTAGGTCACGATACGATATTATCACGATACTTAGGTCACGATACTTAGCTCACGATACTTAGGTCACGATACTTAGGTCACAATACGATATTATCACGATACTTAGGTCACGATACTTAGGTCATGATACGATATTATCACGATACTTAGGTCACGATATTTAGGTCACGATACTTAGGTCACGATACGATATTATCACGATATTACGATATGCTGAGTATTGCGATAACATATATTATGATATATTGCAATTTATTACCTTTTTTCAACTGCAAATTATGTTTTATCTAATAAGCTAAAGTTTTCAGTCTGTTCATCTCACCAAATGAACCCATAATACACATCATTATGGTAATATTACCTGTTTCAGGGTTGTATGCGCCTGTGTTTGTACACGTTCTTATAGGTCAGTGTGATCTCAACGTTAAAAGGTCCAATATTTCCAACATTGCCGATAGATGCTCCAAACGCCACCCGTTTACCTTGAGAGGTCACATGTTATTAATCAATAACTATGCTTTGTGTACCAGAAAAACATGTTTTCACTGAACTTTGGCATTTATCTTTTATAACTTCAATGGTGGCACTTTATGGCAGCCCTAAGATAAGGTAGAACAGATAAAAAGAAGATATATAACAATATAAGAGGATAAAAGAAAGATACGACAGTAAATGATTCAGGGAGATATATGTTTCAAACAAAATGGACATATGATGATCTTTGAGACTAAGTGAAGGCATTGGCACGTGATTGACCACAGTGGCTTCCACTTTGAGGGCCTGATTTTTCTAGCAGCGTTGCCTCGCTGCCTGCAGTAGTCAGATTGTGAACGTGTGAGTGAGTCATATGGTCTTGGAGGGAACAGTGAAGAAAAGACCTCACATATCCAGGGACTGAAATAGACTAAATGCTCTGCGTGTGCCTCTCGCACTGAGTGGGAGGACACAGCAGACACACAGAGGTGCTCTCACATTCATCCAACGTCTCATGTTCATTTTTCAGCCCATTTACCTGTACACCTAGGCCTGTGAATGAATGATTTGTGTGCTGTGCGTATAGGCATCCACTTCTATCCTCGTCATTTTTTCGAAAAAAGGCTGTGTGTTTCTTTTTTTGGCCTAAAATGCAGATGGGAAACTGAATGTTTCCTTGCATACACAGCTGCTGTATCGTCTATCCACAAGAGGGCAGGCGGGTACAAATGAGAACGAGAAAAGACGGGATGGAATCTGTACCAATATGCAAACATATTGATGATTTAATAATCACTTCAGGATTGTTTTAAATTGTAGATCTAAAGCGATGACGTGCATACCACAATAAATGAACCGTCTGTATGTTTTTGATTGTTATGTTATATGACTGTGATGAAAACAGGTTGACCTATTTGTAGGCCGGTTGCAAGGTTATTTGTTTTCAGTCAAATGTAAGCGTTTGGAGGCAGGACTTAAAAAACAGTAGCATTCATCAGGATACATTTATTGCTAATATTTAAATAAAAGAATAAAATAACTTCTTACCATCAACAATGCGGTTAAAACACATAAATAACACTATTCCTCCTACTCAGTACTTTAACGATAAGCAAATTATAACTTTTTATACGTGTCAGGCCCAACCAAGGATCTGACTCAGCTTCAGTCTGCCTGTGAGGCTTTCCAATTATCACTTCTTAATCAGTTGTTTGAAATGCTGACAAGACAAAGTACATGGTATTCTCCTCTAGTGTTTCAGACTATCCTGCCATTAAACCAAATGGTACCCATATCACTCTTGCTGAGCCGTACTTAGGAATTTGGCTCGATAGCAAGTCCATCATATAAGATTCAAACTTAACGTTATACTCAAAAATGTAAACTCAAACTGGGCTTTCTGTATGGATTATGCATTATATGACTTACCAGATGATGACAACACTGTGTTGAAACATGAAATAAACCTGAAATAAAGGGGGTTGAACTGTTGTTACCTGCGATCTCTTGCTTCAGATGCTCCAACTGTTTTTCTGTTTGTCATTCTGGCCTGCAGGTCTCTCTCTCTCTCTCTGGTCACAGGGCAACGGTTGAACAACACTGACAGCATCGATCACAGGCAGGTAGATGAGGCATGAAGCCAACGCAACCACTGAGCGCTTCATCTTCTCTTCGGTCCTGTACTTTCTCATCTATGCTTTACCATCCCGAAATGCGCTTGCAATTACCAGAAAATGAAAACTTGTTTCTCCGGGTCTTGTTGACCTGTTTATTTGCTAACAAAAACAATGTGAAGAGGATATAATTTTAATACATTTACTCGTGGTATTTCATGAAAGCGTCAAGACAAGATTGAGCAAAATAAAACCTAAAGCAAAAACAATAAGCAAAATGATACAGGGACACAAAGATGTAAACCAAAGGTTGAACAGTTACAATCGGCATCTTTGAGACTAAGTGAAGGCATTTGCATGTGATTGACCACAGTGGCTTCCACCTTGAGGGTCCTTTTCTAGCAGCGTTGCCTCTCTGCCTGCAGGAGTCATATTGTGAACATGTGAGTGAGTCATGACTCTATGGTCTTGGAAGGAACAGTGAAGAAAAGACCTCGCATATCCAGGCACTGAAATAGACTTAATGCTCTTTGTCTGCCTCTCACACTGAGTGGGAGGACACGGCAGACACACAGAGGTGCTCTCAGCTCCCCCGCATTCAGCAACATTCAGCAACAGCTTACCTTCATTTGCAGCCTATAAACTCGTACGCTTAGCCCTGTGAATGAATGAGTGTGTGTGTGTGTGTGTGTGTGTGTGTGTGCACACAGGCATCCACTTCCATTTTTACGATTGTTTCTGCACCGCGGTTTATTCTGTTTCGGGATGAGTACAAAATGTACAAATGTAACTCACTCTTCAGACTTGATAGTCTCTGAGAGAGTGTGATGGATATTTCCTTGGATCCGGCTGCTGTATCCTCTCTGTTCACAAGGGGGCAGGCGGGTACAACTGACAGTGAGAGAAGAGGGCACTCGTATGTAACCTCATATGTAAGATGTACTATATGTACATGCTCTTTATACTAATATATTTACATTTCACTATAAATGACCTCAACCACTCCCTCACCCTTAAATCATGCATACAAATGATAAAAACCGGACATGTATTCACAGCACAAATAAAAGTTCTCAAACATTAAGTAATGTTGGGTTCATAAAATAAGTGCGTGCTGTTGAGGTTTTACTGTTTAAAATAAAACCTGGTCTTAAAAACTGTTTGCAAAGCTATTTAAAATATGTTATTATTTATAATAAAGATATCATTTTAAGCGAGGAGCACAAAGACCTCAGAGAATATTAATACATATGGTTACATGAAAACACCAGCATAACATAAGTGACATCAATGAGTCACATGATCTATCAATAAGAGGTCTGCTTAGCAGATAAAGCCGTGGTGTTATCCCACTAAAAGGCCCAAACCTGCAGATCTATGAGGCCTTTTTTTTGGACATTAAAGATAAAAGAAACAGAAATGTTACCTGTGACATAAGAAAATGTAGTATAAGTACAGCAAGACTAGGGTAGGATCTAAAATTCAGTGAACTGATCAAGTAATATCAGTTACTCAGCAATATCTATCCGAAAGTTGCTAACATTAGCCACCAAATAAACCCGTAGCAGCAAAACCCTTGAGCACATTGAACTTTTGACAACTTGTATTTGAACTATTAAGCATTGGTATATTCACAAGGAACATATTGTTCACATACTTGGTTGCCTTTCTGTTCATGTCATCATGTAATCATTTGCTTTAAGGAAATGTAGACTAGATGGACCAGAGTTGCTCTCAGCTGCAACATGAATTGGCTGTAGGCCACATACAAACAGATATATCAAGAACACACTTCTGACAAGTACAAGTTGACAGAAATATCCCCCTGGCTTTGTACGGCTTGCCTAACAGACAAGCAGGCTTCTCTCGCCGGAGCCACCAGGGGCAAAAACAAAAGCTGCCTTTGTCTTTTAATCTGTCAATCATCTAAGAATAAAGTTGACATCACAGGTATGGCACACAGAGATGTTTCTGCCCTCTCTGCTGCTATCTTATTAAAAACTATTAGTATATTAATTGTATTTGTGTGCGTCTGTTTGTCTTTGCTTCGTGTGTACTTTGTTATACATCTGTGGAAATTGTGGCGGGGCATTACTCCTTTGTGGTCCCACGTGACCAGCATTGCGTTGTACTTGCATATGGAGATGTTTTTAGGCCACATTCTCTCCACAGACTAAATATATTGAAAAGGATTTGCTAACTAAAGAAAGTGTCCCATCAGCCCTGTGGGAGACAAGCTTTATCCAAACATGTATCTCAGGGCAGCCTGCAGTGAGATCCCCGTGCCCAGGCAGAGAGGGGGGCCGAGGCTGGATCGCTGCCCCAGTTCCATCCAGCAGAGGCAGGGGGCAGGAACCAGGGTGCACCCCTCAAGACCCATCAGCTGCCATACAGAAAGCTTCGAAGCCAGCAGACCTCGAGAGCAGCAGGGTTTGAAAGAGCTTCTCCAACCTAGAGCCGGCATGGTGTACAGGTAGGATATTCATGCTCTGAAGAAGGGTGCACGCATTAGTACATTCAGACAAATTAAATGAATGCAGACCATGCTGCTTTATCTGATATAGTGTTAGAGAGCTTGTAGAAGGAGATTTACAACATGCATGTTTTACATTGCTTACATTTTGCATAATTTCTGTTTATTCTGATGAATGAACAGCAACTTTTTTTTAATCTGTTCAAAGTTAGTTTAAGAACAATAAGGGGGAAACAGCAGCCTGTTTGTCAATTCACTGATTTGTGTCATTAATAAACCACTGAGTATGGATTTAAGTTGAACTGTTCTCAGCGGGGTCCCTATTCTGTTAAATACCTAATGCTTTCATCATCTCCTGATAAGGAAGAGTTCTTCCTAGCACAGCGAGACCCCGGCACTAATTCCCATCCGCAATTAGACTTGACGTTTAAGGCACACGAGGCCACCATCAGACATGCTGCTGTGTCTTCAGTGGCCACGGCAGGTTTCAGAGCTGTGGAAAGACTGAGGATTTGAATAAGTAATGAAGTATAGTATATGGCTTATGTTTGAGTTGATTGTCATAGCAAAGCAGACAGAAAGTGAGCTAAAGTGTATAATTAATGGATGTGTGGCTGGTGTATTAAATTAGACCAAGTCCAATTCTTTTTTTCTCTTCCTGGGTTTACACTCACAGTGTTGTATATGATACCAAATCCATTCTACTTCATAACAAATGTGATTTCGGGTGTGTAATGAATAAATAACTGAAATGTAAGACTGTGACAAGCAGTTAGAACAGAGTGTACCGTAGCCTATTTTGGATACCTTGGTTGCATGAAATTAACAGAAAGAGTGACTTGTCTAAAGAATATATTGACATTTCAGAAAATAAACTGATTTGTTTTATTGCCAAAAATTAGATGAGAGGATCCATTTTCATGCTGGTAGGCTAAATATGAAGTTAGTTTAGCGTAAAGAATAGAAGCCAGGGGGATTGGGGAAACAGCCTGTAACCTCTGTCCAAATTTACTCAAATAAATGTGCTGCCAGCATGCCTATTTTTTGCTTTTCATACTTCTTTTGTTTCATTTAAAAACCAAAGTTTTTAAACCACAAGCTGTGACCATAAAGTGTCTTGGTTGGGTACTTTCTTGCTGGACCTTCCTGATTTTTGTTTAGGTTCACTTTAGGGTAAAAACGCGTAGCATAATAATAAGCCACGTGTTTCTTTGCCTTGCATAGAGAGTTTGTATTTTCAGAGGAATCAGCCTTTGAAACAATGGCTGTGTGTTTTTCCGGATGATGGGCTTCCATTCCAATTGGACATTTTTCAGACCATTGGGGTTTCAGGATTATTGGGCCATCTGAACAATCGCATGGCACCAGCTGTTTCCTCCTGTCCTGGTCTTTGAGTTAAACCCAAATAAGCCAGCTGCCGGCTGTAGCTTCATACAGTGGTATCAAATTTATGATTTAACAAGAGAGCTACATTTAGAGCACATTTGCCTCCACATGGCTTTTAACACTGTGATGGTTGAGCAGGCGGCTAGCAGCTAACGGTGCAAATAATAGCGAGAGTGCTGACAGAGTTCACAGTGTTTACCTAAATAGGGACCAGAGGTGGGGCTACTTCTGTACTGTCTGCCTTATCAGCTATAACCACTGTATTAGGTCAGTGCAGAAAAGCGGCCTCGAGCTAGCCAGTGGGGCACGTGCACTAACATGCACTCAAAGGCAGGAAGGGCCTTCATTCTTCTATGTAAACGAAGAATGGAGAAACTCGGATTGCAACACACACACACACAGAGGGAGAGCAACTTCACTCTCTGTGCAGGTAGACATTAACTTTACTCCACTAAGGTTATATCTTTACATTGTAAATAGTTGTTTGCTGCTAACGTTATACAACGTTACATGCTCTGAATATCTACGTAGAGAAAGGGATGAGTTGTGGTTTTACACACAACTGGTTGATGTACTATTTCTTGGCTAGACGCTGTGACTCGTCTTTACATTTGCTACCTTCTGACAGAGCCTAGCATTAGCTCCCTGGTTCCAGCCTGTATGCTTAGCTAAGCTAATGGCTAGTTTTAGCTTCAAATTAGCATACAGACAAGAGAGTGATATTAATATTCTCATCTAACTCTTGGCAGGAAATTTGAATAAGCGTTCCTAAAATGTTAAACCATTTCTTCAATGGTAACCCTTTTTTGATGATTACAAGTTGATTATAGCTTTATATCTGCATGGCACATAACACTTTGCCACCTTTGTTGATGTCGATGTCCAATTAGTGTTGCTGGTAAAGATGGTCGATTGAAGCAATACATTTGTCAGTGCGCGCCAAAAAGGTTTGACTTTCTTACTGAAGGTGGCCACGGCGGTATATGGTGTTGTGGGAATATACAGCGTTTATCCATTGTATATTCTTATTCAATTGGAAAGGCAAAATTAATTTCTATGGAAGCATGCTGATTAAGTTCAAAGTAAATAAAGTACAGAAGGCTTTCATCTTTTTTGCTTCCCATTGTTTGTTGTAGCGGTACAGTCTTTTCTTTTTTGCAGGTTTATTCATATTTGTAGATTAATCCTATATGCCAAACGACCAGCAATACCAGACATTACCTAATTTATTTTTTAGGACAGGAATTGGTGCATTTACTCTATACACAACTGATGCGCATTAGGGGGCCTGTGATTGGATGGGGATCTCACCTGTGACGCGATCAGCACATGACCTTCTACTGCTGTTTTGTCAGATGTAGGATCTATAAAAGTAATCTGTTGTCTGCATCCAGTGCCGTCATCTGACATGACAGCGACTACGTTTACATGCACCAAATAATCAGTTTTTTGCCCATATTCTGAAAACGACAATATTCCTAATTAGCCGTTTACGTGGCTATGGACAAATGCATATTCCTGTTTACATGCAGCCGTGCATATTCCGATTAACATAAAACAACCCCGTGCTGCATCTTAATCACCGGGGGCCAGTGAATCGCACGTCAACGCCATTCTTGGCTGTGTTTGACAGGGGTCGATGCCCTTACATGTCGTTTATCACGTCAAAATAAACGTGAAATGGCAGGAGCCGCTTGTGCCATTACTTTTGTGTGAAAATATGTTTTTTTTTAAATAGTCCAACGGTGACGGACATGTTCGACCACGTGAACACAGCCTCGCTCTTTCTGTCCTTCAACCAACTTCTTGAAAAGGTCGGCGTTGTGATATTTGCACACATCCAAAAAACGCTTAATAATGTGTGCGTGCGTGTTTCTCCTTCCGACCAGAAGGAACCCTATAAAAAACCCTATTGGGAGGCATATTCCAAATGTGCTGTATACATGTCCAAAGAATGCTCCTAAAACCCGAATGGAATGGGCATACTACACGTCTTAGTTGGAAAATGCTCCATTCAGAATATGACCTAATTGAGAATATCCAAACGGAATATGATGTTTACATGAGCCATATCAAATTCAGAATATTGTCATATTCAGAATAATAGTTGAATACGAGTGTGCATGTCAACTTAGTCATTGATGCCCTATATGCCGCTCAAAAACACAACATACTAGTTCTCTTTGCTTGTATCGCAAACTAGCTATGTTTCCATCAGTAACAATATAATATAAATAAGTATAATATATAAGTGACAAGGATACTGTTACGATCGGTTTGTTCTGGACCCAAACGCAGACACCAGGACGGCAGAGTAGGTGAGTAAAAAGGGTTTTATTTGGTTTGTTTGTGGAGCCGGTGGAACATGCAGGTGGAGCAGCGAGGCGGTATGAGTGGCGGGAATCGCTGAGGCGGAGGGAAAACACAAGTTAGTGGTAAAGTCAAAAAGTTTAACTTGCTCTAAGAAAAGAGTTAAGCTCAACAGGAGCCGAGGTTATAGCTACCACTGAGCTGAAGAAACAATCTGGCGATGAGACTGCAGGAAGCCGGGGTATTTGAGCTGACGGTGATGAAGGTCTAATTGTTGGCAGGTGAGGAGATGAGCCCAGGTGCCAGATGATTGCAGCCGCGCTCAAGCCAGCGCCACACACACACACGAGCTGAGGTCACAGCGGAGCCGTGACAGTACCCCCCCCCCTCGACGGGCACCTCCAGGCGCCCCACCGGGCTTGGTAGGATGATCCCGATGGAAATCTGTGAAGGAACCACGAGGAATCCAAGAGCGTTCCTCCGGTCCATAACCTTCCCAGTCCACAAGATACTGGAATCCCCGGCGGCGGACATCCAGGATCTGCCGGACCTCGAAGACAGTGTGGTCATCGACGACCCGGGGGGTGGTGGGGGGGTTGGCCGGAGGGCACAGGGGACTGGAGGAAACTGGCTTGAGCAGTGAAACATGGAATGTAGGATGGACCCTTAAGGAGGCTGGGAGCTTGAGCCGGACCGCAGAGGGATTGATGACTTTATCCACCTCGAAGGGTCCGACAAAACGGGGTGCCAACTTGCGGGATTCCACTTGACGGGGTAAGTCCCGGGATGACCATACTTTCTGGCCCGGACGATAGGTCACAGAGGTTGGCCTGGACCGATGGCACTGCTATCTCCCTTTCTTGGGCCGGAAACAGGGGCGGCTGATACCCCAAGGAGGCCATGAAGGGGGACATGCCAGTGGCGGTGCTAGTGAGGGAGTTGTGCGCATACTCGACCCGCGGCAAGTGTACGGACCAGGAGGACAGGTGGCGAGCAGTGACACAACGCAGAGCCAACTCCAGATCTTGGTTCCGTCTGGCCGTTTGTCTGCGGATGGTAACCAGAGGAGAGACTGGCGATGGCACCCAGCACCCGACAGAAAGCTCTCCAGACCTGTGACGAGAACTGCGGCCCTCGGTCAGACACAATATCCAGGGGAATGCCGTGAAGTCGGAAAACATGGAGAACCAAGAGGTCAGCAGTCTCCATGGCCGAAGGCAACTTGGGGAGGGGAATGAAATCCACCGCCTTGGAAAACCGGTCCACAATGGTTAAAATGGCGGTATTGCCTCCAGAAGGGGGCAGGCCCGTGACAAAATCCACTGCGATGTGAGACAGTGGGGGATAGGCAAAGGAGGTAACTGATCAGCCGGGGTTTGATGGGATGCCTTGCTGCGAGCACAGACTGACACGAATGCACGGGTGTCTCGGGACATGGCTGGCCACCAAAACCGTTGGCGAATGAAGGCGAGAGTGCGTTGGAACCCAGGATGGCAGGTGAGTTTGGAGCAGTGTCCCCATTGAAGTACCTGGGATCTGACTGCGTCCGGCACAAACAAACTGCAGGGAAGGATCAGGATGAATTAATACCGAGGCAGTAGTGAACAGCTGTTTGAGGGAGGCGAAGGCAGCGTCAGTCTCTAGAGTCCATATAAAGGGAATGGCAGTGGAGGTGAGTTGCGTGAGGGGGTAGCCACCCTGCTGTGATTGCGAATAAACCATCTGTAAAAGTTGGCAAACCCTAGGAACCGCTGAAACTGTTTCAGAGTGGTAGGAGTAGGCCACTCTGCCACTGCCTGAACCTTAGCTGCATCCGCCATCACCTGCCCCGGCTGGATGATGAATCCAAGGAAACTCACTGTGGTGACATGGAATTCACATTTCTCCGCTTTTACAAAAAGCTTGTTCTCCAGTAGTCGCTGTAGCACTAGTCTGACATGCTTAATGTGTTCCTCCATGTTCCGGGAGAAGATGAGTATGTCATCAATATAAACAAAAACAAATCGGTTGAGCAAGTCACGGAGGACATCGTTCACCATGGCCTGGAACACTGCCAGGGCGTTGGTGAGGCCGAAAGGCATGACCCGATACTCGAAATGGCCTAGAGGGGTGTTAAAAGCGGTCTTCCATTCATCTCCCTCCTGGATCTGAATGAGGTGGTAGGCATTGCGGAGGTCCAGTTTGGAGAAGATGGTGGCTTTGAGAAGGGGCTCACAGGCGGGGTCAATGAGAGGGAGAGGATACTTGTTCTTGATGGTAACATCGTTGAGACCACGGTAATCGATGCAGGGACAATCTGGACAAATTTTGTCTCAATAACACCCGATACATAAAAGCTAAACCTTCACAGTGAGCCTGTGAGCCACTGTACAGGTGCAGCATTTCATCAATACTGAATCTATGAACCACTGAGTGCCTCACCTCTAGACAATAAATACCTCGGCATCCACTTCCCTCTGTCATTCAATACATGCCCGCTGTGAGGCCCTATGCCTGCTGGGCAGACGCATAAGGTCACTGGGCTTCTGTAGGGGCTGTTACAATAAAGATGTCGGCATTCATCAGTGTCACCAAAATACAGTGGTTTCAAACTGAGATGACACCGTGGCATAAGTTGATAATCTTGCCGATGGTGATAATGGGAAATGTCATAGTGGTGGAAATGATGATGATAATGGGTGATGATGAGGATGACATGATCATATAAGTAGATGACAGAATTGATGCTTTTGGTGCTGTTGGTGAGGGACGGTGATGATGATGTGGGTGATGATGACCTTGCATTTTAACATACTTTCCCTTTTCAGATTTAGAGTCAAGCCACATCATCAATATTTCATGCGTGTTTTCCCGGCCCCGGAGTGAAATTTGTAGCGCTTAATAACTGTGACCATTATGTCCTCACAGAGTCGGTACCCTCCTATCAAAGCAGATTAAACTAGCAGTTCTTCTTCTGTGGTGTCGTATGCGCAGTGAATCACAATCACATGGGCTGCCGTCTAATCTGCAGCGCAGGGCAAAGACTGTGGACTGTGGAGTGAGGGAACAGGCTGTGTTAAATCGTGATTTAGAGAGGGAGAGATGGAAGAAGGGGGACGGGAGGAAGGAGGTAACAGACGGACAGAAGATGTGAGTGAAAAGGGGGGATGCAGAGAAAGAAGTGATGAAGCAGCGAGAGATTGGGACAGCTGCAGCAGTGACGTCACGGACAGCATGGAAAGGTTCTCCCCAACAGGAGGCTGCAGATAAGGAAAATCTATTAGACATTAAATAGCCTTTTCAACATGAGGGTAAAATGTGCAACACAAGAATATTTCATCTGTCAACCAGCAGACTGTTGAGAGAGATGGATTTGTGTGACATAGAGTTTGATGTTGCAGAGAGTGGCTATTGTAAAGAAAATCACTCATTCCCTGCATAGATGGATGCAGCGTTTTGGAGTGCTATCAAGTTGACAGATGTTCCACACTGTGGGAAACCCAGGGTTGGGTTGGAGGTATTTATAAGTCTCCTCAGTGCACAACACGGCTCATCTATTTCAACATGTGTGTACTCGGTGGAGGTTTGTGTCTCAGCAACAGAGTTTCAGAACTTTAATATGGGTTCTTGGTGGAGTTATTAAAGCAGAGTGGTTTGCCTCGGGGTAACAGCGTTAGCCGAGAATGTAACAGTTGACGCTTTTGACTGACACACTTTTAAATGGGATCGACAGGGATGGAGATGTAGCCTTCGAGGTGCTGGTAACATTAGAGAAATGATCGCAATTTTGTCCAATTGCACAGCTACCTCTCAAGAGCGCTGCTGAGCAACATGATCAGGCCAAATCAGGGTTTACCCACAGGGCAGAGAGGGCTAGGAGATGCAGAAATGACTGAAAGGTTGTGTGATTTAAAGGTGCCCTCCATGGATTTTACACATCAAGATCAGTTTACTAGTCAAAGGGAGAGCTTCTGGTCCTGTGAACTGTTATTTAGTTGTATAATGGCTTCTGTGGCTCTGGAGGGAGCTTTCCAAAGTCTGCAAAATAACCCTGATGATGTCAGATTGGCCTGGTTTTCACCCTTGTCTTCTCGTCCTTGTATCTCCCCCTTGTTTCCTGTCAAGTTTCCCTTTGTGTCCACCTTGCATTAAACCCTGTTGTTTCACTCCGCAATCCCTGGTCATGTCTGCGTTTGGGTCCACCACCACACCCCGTGACAGGTTCTGCCTAGTGAAGCCACTTCTGAAGTGTCTTAAAATGTCCATCTCGACGTCTTTCCTCCGCATTCCATATATGGTAACCTCCATTCATTGGTTGCGAAAAAAACATGTAATTCAAGATGGCGATGGCGAAATCGCCGAACTCAAGGCTTCAAAACCGCAGTCCACAAACCAATGGGTGACGTCACGAGGACTACGTCCACATACAGTCTATGATCTTGACCCATTAGGGGCACTAAAAGTCAGGATGTCCCGGCCTTCTTTTTTGTCAGTCCTTCAATTTTGTGGAAGTGCAAATCACTGGAATATCCCTTTAAGGAATATTTGTCTTCTATAATTATTGGAGCTTGAAAAGACAAGTCATGATATAGTGTCAGATGTCGTGCATTGTTTGATCCCTGGAGGTCCCTGGTTTACAAACATTACACTGCATTGAAGTCTATAGCATTCAACAGTACAAGCACTTGCAAATACATAACCTCAACTCAGATACATTACATTTCATCAATCAACATATAGCTTCTCAATATATGCAGTATATATAAATCTCCCCCTTGCTGTCCCTGCCCAACTGATTTTCGCTGTTATCAAATGCAATCAACAAGGATATAAATAAAACTGAGCTGGCCTCGAGGTTCGTGGATGTCCAATGAACCATGACATCCTGCATTGTCACATTACTGCTCAGTGGGGGAGGAAAGTAAGACGCTGCGCTGCCTGAACACTGGTTTGTGTGTTATTTCAGTGTGCCACTTAACGTCTGCTCTGAGATGTCCGCGTCGCTCTCCCTGGGTTCGTCTTTGAGACTGTAATGAACTAAAGCCTGTAATTTCTCCCCGTAATGAACATGAATTGCTTGTTATGCCTTTTGTACAGAGGGTCTTAGATTGGCAGTTAGTACTTAACACATGATTGTAAATGTTACTGCATGTGTAGAGAGGGCATGCACCGAAATGGCAGGCAACAAAAAGAGGGTGTCGCGAGTAAAAATGCCTCTCACGGCATCACCCACCATATGCCACTTTAACATTTGGCCTGAAGTAAAGGAACTCACGCAGAAACTCACGTCAACTCTGCTCCTGTGATTTCCATTCAGAATATACCTCTTCCTCTCTCTCTCTCTCTCTCTCTCTCTCTGTGAGTGTGTGGCGCCATAGTGAAAAAAAACACAGCAGTTCTTTCTTTCTTTCAGTCAGTCAGTCAGTAGCCCTCTACACAGTGTCTCTCCCTCATTCAGCGCATGGCTCTCTCTCTCTCCACACTCAGCACGCGCTGCAACTCGCCTCCTCACTGCATCTGTCCTTTTCTCCCTGAAGTGAGGTACCATGCATCCTGCTTTCTCCTCCTCCTCATCCTCCTCCTCCTCCTCTCCGCTTGTCTGTTACCATTCCAGGGTCCCTTTATCAAACAGAGCATTCTTGCTGCAAAGCCGGGGACCATAAAGACCTGTGTTACTCGCTCAGGGACTTTGGAGACGGGACAAGGCTGTTTGCCGGATCTGAGGACAGCTGCTGGTGCCGCTTTCTGTTGGGATGCGGATCTCTGCGGGGTCTCTCTGATCGCTGTCTAACGACGCTTGATTCCTCTCAAAGTTGCGGGAGGGCACGCGTCAATCAAGCATCTCTTCTCTGTTTCTCAGAGACAACTCACTGTGCGTAAGAACACTTGAATCAGAAATTATTTCATTGTGTGTGCCGTAAGTGGAAGCAAATGCAGTTGTTTGCCAGAGAAGATTTGCGAGTAGTAATTGGCAGGCGTTGACCTTGTTTTTAAGATGTGTGACAGGAGTTAGAAGGGTGTCTGTGATCATGCGTGTTTTTGTGCAGATGTGTAGAGCGTCGAGAGCGCAGTGTGGCGGTCTGGCGTTACTCTCCTGACTTTAGGTGTTTGACCGAAAGGCTTAGTCGCGGTTGGAGGGAGAGAAACACTCCCCAGACACCCACAACTCCTGGCCGCCCGACAAATCCTCCCAGACAGCCTAAAAGAGAAGCGCATTAAAAGAGGAAGGAGAGGCAGACTTTGTGAACAGAAATGGACTAATCAGAAATAAGCCAGAAACCAAATTTGAGTTGCGGAACGGAAAAGTGCAGTTTAGGAGGAGGTAAGGAAGATAAAACGAGGACAGACACAGAAAGAGGAAAAATTAGATAGAAAGGCAAAAAAAAAACTAGGGCAGAATTGCTCTCATTCTTCATATTGCCACGTGAAAGCAGATTAGAGGTGTGAGCAGAAGACACTAAAGAGGAGAAAACAGCACGGGAAAAGAGAATACAGAGAGGTTTCACGGGTTTTTCCTCTTCTTATCATGGCTTAGCAGAACCCTTTCCTCGTCTCCTCACACCTTTTACCCTCACCCCTCTAACCCTTTGCTCTCAAGTGCCCGTCTCCATCAGGTGACTCTTTCAGCGACTCATTCAGTGCCTCTTCTCCTTCATCCCTCTCCCTCCATCTCCATCCTCTCTCATATATTCAGGTGGAGACGGACCGGCACAGGATCCCTCACACACTGACCAGGACTGCACTGCCGCTATGTCCAATTTTGACCTAACATCCGCTTGAGATTCTTCTCCTGAAGGAAACTGAACAATCTCATGCGCCCATCACTCCTGCCTGTGATTTCCATATGCGATTCAGCAGCACCAGGCAGAACTGGCCTGGACCACTGACTTTTAACTTCACATAAGAACAACAAGGACTAAATCTAAGTTCCACGGACAGAAGAAAAAAGACTGTTTGGTACTTTAGGGACACATACAAACCCTTGTTTGTCTTAGAGCAGCTCTAGGGGCCTTTGCCAACAGCCATGCAGGTGTCCTTTGCATGTACGGACCACGGGCTGAAGGCCCCGCGCAACGGCGAGCACAGCAAGCAGAACGCCGCCAGCCCCAACACGGCCAGCAAGGCCCGCGCCCGCTTCCGCACCGTGGCCCTGATAGCTCGCACCCTGAGCTCCTTCACCCACCGGTACCAACACAACCTCAAGGAGTCCACCGCCAAGCTCACCGGCATGAAGTATCGGTAAGTGTGTACCTAGTTTTAGTTGGTTTAGTTTTTTATTCGCCTGCCCAGCGCGAAAGGAAGAAATATGAATATGAATGACAACACAATAATATTATGCTATGGTAGAAAAACAAGATACTTAAAATGAGAGGCGAGACTAGATCAATTAAAAGAGCCCTGATGGAGAAAATGAAGATATATGAGCAGTGACAGGTGATGAGTGGGAGTGTTTGTGTTTGTTTGTGTCAAGATAAAATACATTTTTCCGAGATGCAGATTTATTGGCAACTCTTTATGATTAAACCACAATTAACAGGGCTACACTAAACTAGGATCTGGGACCGTAAAGGTTGTTTTATTGAATTGCTTTTAAGTGTATTTTGAAGAGAGACGAGATATTTTGTTGTGGTAATGACAGATTTGTTCAAGCACGCAAAAAAGTTGGCTTAAAAGCAGTTTTTTTAGAAGGGCATATTACACAAATTACACCTCATACTGCATATAGATAATACCCAGGAAACAAATATTATTCCATCACATGAAAGGAGCAACGAAAATGAAGAAAAGACCTGTCACAGAGATATTACCATACTTATATTATGAAAACCAGATGTGAACCATCTGATTATGAAAAACAAACAATGAAATATGCAACTGGCATTATGATAAACTGCATTCTTTGCATCTACAGCACATCAGCTCGCTGAGTTTGATCTTGGAAGGTCTCTCACGAGCTAATTCAATAGAAGTAGAAGACTCCGACCGCGCTGCATATAGCTCATATAACCAACCGGTCGTGACCGTACAGTACATTCGGGAAAGCGTCACAGTAAAGCCGTGCAGAGCTCCGCCAGTACAGCTCTCCGTGTGTGTGTCTGTGCGTGTGTGAGTGGTAACAAAAGTAAACAATGCTCTCTTATCTCAGTGAGTGCACTCTTAATTAACCCAGAACCCTAGGAGCGAAATGGTAGCTTTCGGCTCCCAGTGGAAAAGGTGACATCCTCGCTTAACGGTGTCAAGAGAGACACGCAGAGAGAGAGACTGAGAGGGGAGGAAAGAGGGGCTGATGGGAAGGGATTGAGTTAGAAAGAAGAGATGGAGGACAGACAGAACAAAAAAAAGGCCGAATTAGAGAGTGAATGAAAGAGAAAAATTGGGGCACGCGGGTCAGTTCACAGAAAAGAGGCAATTAGCAGAATCGCGGCAGATTGGATGCGGAGCAGCTAAATGTGTAAGTGTCTGCTTGTCACACAATCTCATCTCGTTTCCATAACAACATTGAAATGGCCAACTTCAATCTGTTCCCCAGCACTAAACAAGATGGCTGACTCTATTGTGCGAACTGTTTTTTTTCTTCTTCTATTAATCAAGAAGATTAATTTTTTAATTGTACTGTGTGTTTTTTTAACTCAATCATTTAAACCTTTTATTTATTTATTTAAAGTCACAGAAGCAACCAACAAAGAAACCAACAAAGAAACCACATCTTCTCCATGCTTGTTTCACTGTTACTTCTATTTACCTTAAAAATGTTGCCATACCGATGCAGGACTAAAGCGCATGGCCTCTAAAATGTGTTTGTTTTGGTTTGTAACATGAGGATTTGCTCGTTCTTGTAGCTCCCTCTAAAAACAGGTGGAGGATGTGAGCTGTAAAGCTTCCTTTAAGCCCTCAGCAAATTCCCTATTTTCACCACAGAGAAGCAAATGTTGGATGAAATATCTCGTGTGTCACATTCCCTCTCTGCTTCCTGTTTTGTCTGATCATTTCTCTGCCTCGCTCCTCCAGTCTCTGTCTCTGTCTCTTCCAAACCACTGACTCATAGCTGGTTGAAGTAGATGCTTCCATTGTTTCGGTCGCCATCTCTTTCTCTCGAGGTGAAAGCCTGAGTCTGCTAACTAAATCTGTGTTGCACAAACTCTTTGAAGTTTTTCTCTGCGTGATAACGAAGTGTGTGCGCGTTTGTGGGCGTATGCATTTGGCACATTGCGTTACACACGCATGAGTGCGTGCATGTGCGGTAGACGTGTGCGGCGCTGAGGCTCCGCAACGGGAACATCTGAAGGCGTAGTAGCGAGTCGAAGCAGGAGACGCAGTGTGCAGAGCGAGCGAGCATAAACTAATAATACCACCATCCGCAGCATTTCAGTTGTCATGGCGATATATGGTGTCGCCAGATATAGTGTGGTTCTAATTGTTCTTCAGGGGAAACCTGTCGATGCTGTTGGACCTCTTTGTTGCTCTTGAAATAACGTACAAACCAAACAGGGATGCAAATCGGCCCCAAAAACATGTGATGTAACAAACCGTGCCGTCGTTACTGGGCTTCTCAAATTGTGCAGATTATTTCTGGTTCCCGGTAGGGAGCCCCCGGTCGCCCGGATTGAAGTTCACAACGGTCATTAGGCAGCAGAAGGCCTTCTGACAGTCCAGGAGGTTTAGGGGAGATTCCCCTTGGTTGGTTCGGAGCTGCGCTGCAGATGGGCATGCAGAAATCCCTTCTGTCAGTTGCTTCGGATGCAGGTTTATCAGTGGCTGTGTGTACATCTGTGTGTTGTGCAGGAAGTGGGTTGTTGTTGTTTTGTGCACACAGAATTGCCTGTTTGCGTTAGAAATTAAGGCATGGCAAGATACTGTGTCGGTATTCTGCATTTATTTTTTTATTATTGTAAACAAACCAGGATTTTATAATGTCATAATACGATTTCCTCCTGAATCATTTAAAATCCTTGACATTGAGCTTGAACATATTTCAGTTTGACTTCTTCATTTTGATGCATGCCAGTGAACACAAACTACACCTAAAAAGATACCGTAACATCTAACCAGTGCCATAAGTGGGCTCTACTGGTCTTTTCAAGGTATTCCACTGTTGTTGTCTTGTTGCACAGTCGAGCTGAATGAAAGTTCTGGGAGAAAAAAGCGCGAGAGTTTCCGCCACGTTTGTTTGATGTAGCGTGGGTGTCGTCCTTGCTTTCATGGATGAATCTGCTGTGCCTTCAGCTTCATCCTTTAGAATAAAAATCTCCATTCAATAAACCAACGGGCTATCAAACCTTAAAGCTAAAAATACTGGTGTCAGTGACAATTGCGTTACGCTATCATTTCGCCTGAGTCACCTAAATCATTGATCGCGGATGATGGGTTTCCTCTACTCAGATCTCAGACGTTTACAAATGAAAAATGACTGATGACACGCAGTATGTCATTGTCAAGTGGAAAAGTACTTTGTTGCTGTTATACGTCGAGGCCTTTTAACCAGCTCAGTCAAGGGCTTCCATTCAATAGTTAGATGGGGAACACACTGCAGATTCTTTTTACATATTTAGCATGAAGTCAGCAAGATATCAGCGTTTGTCTGTGACCCGCAAATCCCACAGTGGGTTTAGACGAGGTGCGGGGGCTTGTGTGATTGAAGATCACACAGAGGGCTGCAGCTTTTAACAGATGTATTTTAAAGGCTGATGCAACCTCCATCTGTCCGTCTGCAGAAAGATAACAGATATTCTGCAGCTGTGGCTCTCGTCAGGATGCCCCACGGATCATAATTGGCTTCGTTGTTGCTCTCCATGTGTTTATGTTTGTGTTTTTTGAAGTGAACTTTGGGTATGTGTGTGTGCATGCGCAGGTGCCTGTGTGCATACATGCGTGTGTGTTTGCATGACTTCATGCGCGTCTGCGCTCATGGAGCCCATCACGCTGCTTTTGCTCAGGGACACACTGTCTGGCGTGAGAGTGTACCCAGCTTCTTTTTTTTTCTTGCCCAGTTTTTCATCATACATCAAAACACTTTAATAAAATACACGTGTTTCAGGTTCCAACATCAATCACTTCGGTTCATGTCACGACCGGTCTTCTGTGATGTGTAGTTCTAATAATATGTTGCACAACAGGAGAGTGGAGCTCCTAAAGACCAAACAAGCCCCCGAGGATAAGATCCGCCCAAACTCGTTAAACAGCCAGGACGTTTTGCATGGATTCCGCGTTTTAATTAAAGGTCACAACTAAAATGGTTTTCCGCGAGCGTAATGGTTTTTTAATAGCAAATCAGATTTCTGCTTTTTCTCCTTAAGTGGCCACTGTAAACAGACTGTTATCACAGTGATCATTGGCTGGGATAAAAGGGAAAGAAAGCACTGCTGCATGAGTATAAAAGGAGTACTGATAAACGCTACCCGAGGTGAACAGAAAGCCAGTTTGCATCAGAAGAGATGGCAAGACACTGTATCGATACTCAGCATTTATTTCATAATATCATAATAGTTGATACGATAACACTACAAAGCAACTATTTGATCTTCATTTTTTTACATTTCTAAGATCCTTGACAATGCAGTTAAAACGTTTGGCTTCTTCATTTCGATGCATGCAGGTGAACAGAACCACCTGAAAAGATACTGTGACATACTTTCTGTAAGTACTGCAAGAAGGTTTTCCAGATATCATGACATGATTTTATTTTTTTTCCCACATTGCTCAGCTCTCCACAGCGTTCTGAATCAACCACTTGAGATCTGCCCACATGTTTTTCAATACAGAATCAACCCACACGCCACTAGCTTCAATCATGCGTCTCTGACGAAAATACTGCTGAGAGATTCTTTAACAATGTCAAACAAACAAATGTCCGAGCGTTTTGAATTAGCCTTCCACAGCACGGTAAAAATAACAGTGTGTGTGCATGCACACGATGGTCTGTGTATACTGCATGAGAATGAAAAAAGTTTAAGCAATGTTGACTTTGGCCCTGTGGAAAAACAATGCAGAAAGTCATGTCCACACTCTGGCTCTTTATTGCACACACACACACACACACACACACACACACACACACACACACACACACACACACACACACACACACACACACACACACACACTACAAACATGCACATTGTGCAGGGCCCTGTAGGGAGCTGGCTGTCATTTCCTATTTCACATTCTGTGTCATATAGAATGCTTTATCTGTAGAGGGCGTTTGATCTGCTTAGACTTGGGGCTTGGTCTTGCAACTATGCAAGCCTCAGTCTGTTGCTAGTGTCATCCATTTCCTGTCTTCTGTCACTGGTGAGGGTTCCACCATGAGGCCTGTAGGCTTCATCTTTCCCCCAGCTTTTCTCTCCTACTTAATCTATTCATTTTTTTTCCCTTAAAGTGCTTGATTTCACTTCCCTGCTTTCTTCCCGCCCACACAGGCCCTGGCTTTGATATATTTAGAATATGACCCGCCTTTCTACCCTGCGTTGAATTCTTTTTGATAACAACATCATGGTTGCCGTCAGGAGAGCGGTGGGAACCGAGAAGGTGGGCGTTGTCTAATCCCTCCGCCCATCAAGGTTGATTTGTGTGGGTTTTCTTAGTCTGCATTAATCCCCAGCGAGTGAGGAGTTGTATCTGTTCACTCACAACCTTGACTAAAGTCTTCGCTGACAAGTATTGATTTTGAGAAATCCAATATCAGGAAATAAGTGCTTTCCTGGGAAGAAAAAAAAACAAAACCTCCCACAATAAAATGTCACACCTCCAGAGATTTAAGCACAATAAATAAAGCCAGATGTTGCCTTTTTTTCTTTTTACGAGGGATCCACTAAGAATAGAACGGGCTGCATACAGTAGCAGCTCAGAGGATGTTCATAAGCGGTGACAGGTTTGTGTGAGGGGGCATCTTTAAATGACTCATTTGTCATTTTACTTCAAGGCTTCTTCTGGGCACCATCCAAGCATGAGGGACCGAGCCACACTCACTGGCTTGCAAAGTCGATTATGTGCAGTTTTGTAAAGACATGGTTTATCTTACCATTTACAATATATAATATATAAAGAACTTGTGCCTCTGCAGCCCTATTTCTCTCTCCCACGTGCACACGAGCGCCCATTTTCTCTTCAACACAAAGTTATTCCTTCTCCTTCCTTTGTTGCTGATGACATGCTGTAATCTCCGGAATCATTAGCTTCTTTAGCAGCGGGCGTCTGCTGGCACCCAATTACCAGACCTGGACAGATCTATTAATGTGCTACAGCCGGCTGTGCGGTTAATAACCAGGTATGGCCGATGCTGTTGCTCCACCGGGGACAAGAATACAGCAGCGAGGCCGCTTCTCCGCCAGCTGAACGTCCTGAACCTGCTATCATTAAGACATCTCGAATGCATTCAGAACATCCCACAAACACTGTAAACGCTTATGGGGGGGGATCTCCAAAAAGCAAAGTTAGCAATTTTCCGAGGACAACTAGCCCTATCTGGAAAACGGAACATTCTCGCAAGCTTGTTTTCTGTGGAGATAATGCGCATCAACTTGTCACTGTAAGCATGTAAACAGTATCATTGAAGACCCGAGGCAAATCTAGGTAGAATTTACAAACTGTTCCAGGCATTACAGATGCTTTACCCAGAGCGAACCTGCGATAAATACAGCCGTAAACATCCCTCGTCATCCGTGCGGTTTGCCCTCAATAACACCCCGAAACGAACACACAGATTCAGTCAGTATCACAATTATAACCTACGGTACAGCCCCTCCCCCACACTTTCACGGATCTCAGCTCCCACTCTATAATACATCAGAGAGACGGAGGATACAATATCCAAACTTCTCCACCGTGTCAGAGACAAGAACGCATCCCACGATTTGTGACTGCAGAGAGATCTGTCTCCCATGATGTTGTCCCCAGCGCCTGAATACACAACACATCAAAAGGATCCATAAATGTATCGAAAAGGGTTCACGTGTAAACACGTCTCCTTCTATCTTTACCTCCTTTTTTCATCTTGGCGCTCGTCTGAACTACTGACACGATGCTTCCTCCATGTCGAACACTTAATTGAATTGGCTGAGGGCGCGGTTACGTAGCACGGGCTCGGATTAGTCCGCCTTCAGCTCGTCGTGCGCAGGCCATTAGTTGTAAGACACGAGAAAAAAACACTGCTGGCATTTTTTTACGGCCTCATTTGTCGTAGTGAGTAAACGCCTGCAAAAACCAGGCAGAAGGTACCATCCTCGGACCAAACTGGGTCGTCGTTTCTCTGTCAAGAATTGAGTATTTGGACAAATTCTCCTCTCAAGATGAAACGTGTCGCTTGTGATAGTGGCTCTTGCGTGTGCACGTGGCCCCCGACGATTGTGTCTCAATTTCACAGCAGTGTTTTCCTCAAATCACTTCCTCTTTCAGGGCTGTGAATCACCTTGACGCTGTTTTCTTTCACCTACAGTCCACATACATCACTCTGTGGGGAAGACACCTGTGGTGGCTGGAGGGAGAACGATCGGCTCTCGCTGTTGTCGCTGGCGTTACGTCGTCAAACACACGTGCCACACGAGTTCCCCTCTCAGTTGGACATGATGGGGCACAGATTGTGAAACAAAATGGGAAACGGAGCGCTGAGACTCTGACTGGATGGCGGCGTCTTCCACCGGGTTAATGAGAGCCAAAAGTGCAGTGTTATTGCCACAGATCAGCTGGATGTAAATGATCTGTTATCCGGGAAGTGTACCGTTGCACAGTTGGGTTGATGGGAATAGGGAGAGAAAGAAAAGGGTGTGAAGAGCTTTCTTGAGAAATGCTGATAGGATATAACCTCAGTGCTTGAGAGCGAGCATGGTTGTCTGCATTTTGTGGGTTAGACGGAAGAGCTCCCTGCTGCAGGAGGATGTCAAAGGTTCTGAGTAAAAGAAGAGGTGATTGAATGAGGGATTAGGGGGGAGAAGTAAGTGTAAACTCCCCAGTGCAGCAGCACAAACAGTTTTTGGATTTGTTTCAGTTATGAGTATAGTTTTCAGGGTCTTTAGAGGGCCACAATCTTCTTCCAGAGAAGGTGGGATTCATATTAATGGAATCAATCAACTGTCCTCCCTCCTGTAATCTCCCAATTCTGATTCATGATTGCAGGTGTGATAAAGGTGACCCTCACATTCAGGGATTCTCCTCTCGATCCAACATGATAAGCTAGATCGTTGTTATTATTGCCCTACATGTTGCAGGTACAAGTGATTTTTGTTTGCCTGTATTCTAAGCTCCACAATAACAACTTTGCTGTCATCTCATCTCATTTCAGTCTCTTGAGTTATGATGTGGAAGCAAGATATATTTTGGCTTTGTTTAAGCAGAAAATATCCGTGCGCCCAGAGCAAATTACAGCAGCACAGTAATTGCAATCATAATTTGTATGATGACAACTTGAGCCAAAACAACACTTTTGTTTTTTATCTACTAAGTTTTTTTCATCATGTGTTTCTTCATAGGAACCTGGGGAAATCTGGGTTGCGTGTCTCCTGTCTGGGGCTCGGTGAGTACATCTAATTAGCATGAGCATAAGCATCCAAGTGCAAACTCAACTTATCTCTGTGTGTGTGTGTGTGTGTGTGTGTGTGTGTGTGTGTGTGTGTGTGTGTGTGTGTGTGTGTAGAGATAATATAGAGCCAGTGAAAGAGCCGAGCAGAAGGGGGTAGTGTTTAGATCTCATTATATTATTTCAGCCTGTTCTAAACCTCATGCATCTTTCATACGTATGGAGAGTCGTGAGACACAGCACAAAGCTGTTTGCTGAGTGAGAATATTTACCCTATTAATATTTAATCAATAGCACTGGTTTCAGCAAACAAGTTCAATTATCACACACATTCAATGTACACCAGAGGGTAAACACATTCATCTTGATAGGACTGATTCATTGAGTAATTATCTTGTGTGTGTGTGTGTGTGTGTGTGTGTGTGTGTGTGTGTGTGTGTGTGTGTGTGTGTGTGTGTGTGTGTGTGTGTGTGTGTGTGTGGGTTTCAGTGTGCATGCATGTGTCTGCCGGCCATATATTTATATGTGTATGTGTGTATGTACTGTGTTGTATGTCTCTGAAGACAAAATAATTTGACAAAACAGAGGAATGCTGCAGTGCTGCCTGAGCCCAGCAGATACTGACTGAACGATGGAAAATTGTTGAATGAGTTAGTGAATCATCCCCGTCGTGATATGTCTTATTTTAAAGATTTAGCCCCAGCACATTCAGTAGCAGAGAGGAATAGTCAGGTGGGAACCATCCTTCAACTTAAAAGAATAGTTTCAAGCCTTGATATTTGCAAGCCTCATCCTCTGCCCTTAAGCAAAACATTGTAATGTTTAAATTCAGTGGCGGCTGGTGGAAAATGTTCTTGGTAGGGCTGTGCCACATCCAATCAATTTCAGCAAACATCCCAGAATGATTTAATGCAAACAAATTAAGGTATCAAACACGCATTACTACTTTGCAGTTAAATATTTAACATTTATTCCAACACGAAAAAAAGCAGTAAATAACACTTTCACAAACACGTCAGGACATCTTATTTTAGTCACCCTCACAGGGAATTCAGTATAATATAATATATATAACATATAATAATATTCTGTATAATATAATAATATATATATATATCATATAATATTCTGTATAATATAATAATATATATATCATATAATATTCTGTATAATATAATAATATATATATATATCATATAATAATATTCACTATAATATAAAACACACACACACACTCACACATATATATATATATATATATATATATATATATATATATATATATATATATATATATATATATATATATATAACTATATATCCATTTCTCAGACAGGTGCTTCATGTCCCTCACTCCCTAACTGTCCATGCTGGTTCTGTCCCCGTTGTTTTAAAAAGATAAATAAGTTATTATCATGACGTCATCCAGCTAGTCAAACCTGTCTGGTGTACAGCTAGTAGAGAAGCTTCATGTACTGCTTCTCTTTCCTGCTAGTCTGCTGTCTGATTGTGAGGTCAGGCTGATCTGGGATCAGCTCTTTCAGTAGTTTCTCCTCTCAGTTCTCCTCTCAAACGGGTCTTGGAGGAGTAGTGCTCACACTGGCGCTCTCCTGTAGAGACTTCTCCTGACGAGAACGCGCAGCTTGGGGCAGGAAAAAAACTGCCCCAAGCTGAATCTATTTGAGGACGCTGATTGGCTGAATTGTATGTCACTCATTTATATCTTTACTCAGCATTGGCTAAACTGCTTTATAGACCCGCCTCTTTGGGGCAGTTTTTCCAGCGCCCCAGCAGCTGAGACGTGCACACACAGAGAGGAAGAGCAGACAGGCAGAGAGGACGTGCAGGAAAAGCATATATTTACCGCAGATATCATATTTTACACATATTACTGGGTGATTCCATGTTTCAAAAACACAAATATTGACAATTTGTATAGTTTATTTTTATTTTAAATTTTATTTTTATTTATATTTTTAATTTTATTTTTATTTTTATTTTTTGTAGCTCTAGGGGGGGCGGCGCCCTAGCGCCCTCTATGGACCAGCCGCCACTGTTTAAATTGCTTTAGCATTTAAATCTATGTGGGTTTCTGTTTTATCTCCTCAACTGCATAAGCAAATTTGAAAGGAATAGTTTGACGCTTTTTGCTTTCTTGACCCGTAGATTAAAGATTGATACTACCCTCATCTGTATGCTAAGTAAGGAGCTACTGCTGGCAGTTAGCTTAGCTTAGCTTAGCTTAGCTTAGCACAAAGACTGGAAACAGTCTCATTTGTTTAATTTGTAAAAAACAACAACTGTAAAACTGTAAAACAACGTGTTGTCGTTTTATGGGGGCTAATGGGTTATTTCTTGTCCGCCTGTTTCCCGTCTTTATTCTAAGCTGCTAACCGGCTGCTGTTTCTATCTTTATATTAATGGTGGTATCGATCAATCAATTCCCAAAATGTCAAATTAGTCCTTTCAAATAGATTTTCAATGAACATTGACAGATTAGAAAAATCAGGCTGAGCCTACACCAATCAGTTCACATTTCCGGTGTGCTTCTGTATAAAGAAAGTATAATAATAATACAAAACATCATTGCAGTCTGTGCATGTTCACTTGTGTGTGGCAACTGTAAGAGGACCTGTCGCCCTTATACAGGGGAGTTTATTGATGAGCTTCAATACTGCTATTACTTATAAAGCCTCTTATAGCTTTTAACGACCCTTTTGAGGCCAGAAGGAAAGAATAAGTAGGAATAACGTTAAGCCAAAGGATACGACAAGTTTCCTTGAGGGGTAAGAAGAGAATAAAACATAAATATGAAAACAAAGAACCTGTGAGCTGCAGAGAGAACAATATCTCACTTGTTTACTCCAGTAATACAATGATTCCTCCCCACCCGTCTTCTCCATAAGGTGGAGCAAGGAAACAAAATGTCACTTAAAACTGGTACATTTTCAATCGAATTTTTCTTTTTTTATGTGACCATTACCATCTTAGAAAATTCAGGCTAAGCCTACACCGATCTGCTGCTGCCTTTCTGGTGCAGTTGGCTACGAATTTAAGACCATGCCTCTCCATTATTCCTTATTAGTGGGGGATGAAAAAAAAGCAGCATGTGACAGGATCCGAACAGACAACAAGAGATTTGGAGGAATCTGAATCTTGAATTAAAAAATATATCAAGTTATGTCAAATAAAAGTGTTCCCATAGATCCCTATGGGGCGCCGGTAGATGAATACAAAATATTTTGACTCTTGATATACGTGAATCTTTAATTAGCTTCAAACCTGCTATAACTAACAAAGCCTATCTTAGCTTTTGTCAAAAGACGGGGACTGTCAGTGTTTCTGCACCAACCCGTTTATAGAAGGAAAGAATGAGAAGATTTACTGAAACACAAACATAATGTATGCACATGCAAGAATTCTCACAAACACAAAACACCTAAAGCTGCTATGTTATTCGCTGTAATCAAAAATCTGCGTGTAGAAGCTTACTCACAAGAAACTCATATGACAGTGAACAACCCTGACATTTGGCTGTGATGGTTTTAGGGCAAGGACGTTTTGTCAAAATGATAATTACGCATGACTAAAATGATTGCGAGCGTTTAGTTTGTTACAAATCTTTGACTTCGATGTTTCCTTCAACAGGCACATGGGTAACATTTGGAGGTCAAATCTCCGATGAGGTAAGACGTTACGTCAGATCCATCATTCAGTTGTCACAGCTCATGAACAGATGTTGGCTTTCATTATTTTAGACATTGCAAATACAACTAGTGACCACTCCTGACAGTCTACAACACCCAGTCTGTAGCCTCCATGGGAGCAAATTAGTTAGTAATCATTCCATCCATTACCATACTGTATCAAAGCAGGCTGTTAAGTCCCTGTTGGCTCTACCAAGTCCACGTGGTCAGGTCTTATTGCTCCCATGCTCTCCATAAGTTATTAAGGCTTCCAGTGCCTTGATCGGGCCTTGAAGGGGGGAAGCCGTTGAATTGGAGACAGCTCGTCACTGCCTGATGACCACTGGGACTAACTGACACACACAGAGACACAAACAAACTCACAAAAACCAAAACAGGGGCAGAGTACAAAAAGATAAAGTCACCATGACAAAATTGGCCTTCCCATGTAAGGCTCTGAATAAACTGCAGGCACGAAAACTAGGTCAGAATAGTCTGGGAAATATATTGAGCAGTAAACAACTTTAATCAACAAGCATCCGGGGCAGTTTCCCTGGTTTTGTGTATCTCAGTAGAAAAGAGATGTACTCTCCTTGAGCTTCTTCAGGGAATTTCCCCAGCCCATCCTTTTTGAAGTGTATTTTTGGGTCATATTCATAACACATTATACCACACTAACGTCCGTGAGGGGAAATTCTTCTTGTCTGTATCAGGTGGCAGAGCAGCTGATGACTATTGCCTATGAGAGCGGTGTCAACCTGTTCGACACGGCTGAAGTCTACTCTGGCGGAAAGTGAGTTGTCTCAGATTCCCCTCCCCCCCATATAGGACACGATACGTTAACGTTAGGTTTAGCCCCAGACCAGGAATTATTCACTTGAGAAATACAAAAATGAAAGGTAGCTTGACTCTAAAGTGATCTACATAATCTTATTCATCGCTGGAGGCTGCCCATTATGTTCACAGGTCAATCTAACTTCGTAGGTCTGGACATTGTCTCGCTGAATGCTGCAGAACAGGCTGTAGGTGTATGGGGATGAATATTAATTTCAAGGTTGCGGGTGAAATCCAGGCATACAATAGAGGCGTTTATCCTTCATCTTGTACTCCTGCTGATTTTTAAATCGGGTATTCATGCTGTAGATGTGTGGCAGATAATAGTCACGCTCACGCTCTTGGAGAAATGGCAGCCTGAGATATAATCTCATCATCTTCTTGTGTATTTTTTTTCTTTGCAGAGCAGAGATAATCCTGGGAAACATCATCAGGAAAAAGTGCTGGAGGTGAAGTACAGTCTCTTAAGATTCTAAATGTGTTCCATGAATAGGTTTTTAGATTGTGTATGTGCGTATGCACTACACGGCCAAAAGTGTGTGGACAAACCAACAAAATCTGTACTATATGTTTGCATCTTATTACAAAATTGCATGCACTCCTCTGAGGCTGCAAGGATGCGCTCCTATTCAGCTACAAGAGCATCCGTGAAGTCAGGCACTGATGTTGGGAGGTGTTCCAATGTATCCCAAAGAAACCATGTATTTATGGCTGACTTTGTGCATGTCATGTGAGCAAAGGCCCTTCACAAAGGTTGAAACATGCTTTTGTCTAAAACGGTTGTCCCAATCCTTTTGGGCGAGTAATTTCAATTGAAGCAATCTCTGTGAAGCTGCGCTTAAGACGATGCTAACATGTTGATGTTTAGCAGGTATCTCTTATCTCTGCCTGCAACTCTGGATCCGTTTCAATTATTGATCATTCAAGCATGGGGGATTTTATAGTAAGGCAGCTATCTTGGTGGAGTTCAGAGAAAAAAGGGGTCCTTCTGTGATTTTTCCTACTAAATAAGTTATATGTTTGATCTGCAGGATAAATAGTCACTGGAGCATTGGACATGCTGACACACGCATCTTTTTGACAACAGCTGTCAAGTCCTTTTCATGACCTTTTGATATGTCTGTCTGTCTGTATTCCCTCAGGAGATCCAGCTTGGTGATCACCACAAAGCTTTACTGGGGAGGAAAGTAAGTGTGTGTGTGTGTGTGTGTGTGTGTGTGTGTGCATGCAAGTGTGTTGTATGGCATCCAGCATGTGCGTTTTCCACCTCAGATGTTGGGGCTGTCTCACCAACAACAAGGCTTCACATTCAAATATTTAGCCACACAGCGTGACATGGCATCGACCATTTTGGAAAACCCACAGACACGGAGGACACACACGCACATTTCAACATGGCCAAGTTCCCACCCCCTCGTGATTCCCTTCATACTTTTCCTCAGACTTCTTGGCAAACTGCTTCTTCTTGACATGCAGACGTATTCTGCTCTCAGTCTGCGTTAGTAACATTCTCTCTGTTTCTAAAAGTCTTCAGGCTTGTACTCGGGGAAGTAGGAACTCCATAAGTACATCCACATTCTTCCTCTGGTTCTCTTTTCAATATCTGATGTAGATGAGTAGCGTAGGGCCGAGGTGCAATTGTGAAAATGTCATTTAAGCTGATCCTTTCAGACTATTGTCAAGGTACCAAATCAGTCCCCACGCCGGATGGATTTACATTACAAGTAGTTACCCCCCCCCACTGAGCGAGCTGAGAGGCCTGTCAAGCAGCTCATCACCCAAAACATACAGTAGATATTTGCACACTTTATTCTTCAACTTCCCTACCCGTTTGCACAGAAAGTTTAAACATGATAAAATGGAGTAGGGGCTTTGTCTTTGTAGTACATTATTATAGCCCTAAGCAGGCTGGAACACCACAGGAAGGAGGGCGGCAGAAAAGAGGAAAAGTGTGAAATGAAGCAAGGACAAGACAAAAGACAGGCAACTGAGCAAAGAGAGAAACGCTGGAACAGAAATGAAAGAAAGAAAGAAAATGCAAAAGGAAAATGCAGGCACGGGGAAACATGTGAAAATGACTTCTGACAAATCACTGAAGCGCAGTTTTGGAGATTTGCAGGTGTTCCGGTTTTATAGCTTCACAATGTCACTGTCTGTGTTGACAAAACACCTTTTATAAACCCACTGTACACTACATGCTCAGCGCTACATGTCAGACGCACAAAGTTAGCGACAAGCTTAATGAACATAGTGGAGCAATTAGCAGCTACTGACCCAGATATTTCCCTCAGGAATTGGTGGACACCTATACAGATCTATGAGGAGAGGGAATATTGGACTTATATTTAGCATCCAAACAGATTGGTTGGTCTTAGCTACATTATGTATGAAAATCTAAATAAATCAAAATACTATCAAAAGTACAGGATGGCTACTTTCAGAGTGCTATAAATGATTGACCTGAAAGAGGCATTTCTGTCGTCACACAAAGTCACTTGGACTTTACTATATACTATACATACTATATATAGCTATGTGTTAGTGAAGTATTTAGTGTCTAGAGTGTTATCTTACCTGATTTCAGCATAATGGCATTTTTAGATATATAGATGTAATGAAGCATAATATTTCTAGGAATAGAAGTATAACGTTGACCTGTAATGAATACCGTACTTGAGTAAATGTACTTTGCTATGTTCCTGCATTCAAAAAGCTATATTTTCAACCAAGTGATTGTCCAGTTTTTCACCTGCGTATCACCGAAGCCCTGCCAACTGGCAGGCCACCGGTGATCAGGACAAGACGGTGACGACGGGCCCTGTGTGCACGGACACACTGCACAGTTTGTTCTATAGCTGCGGGCACACTGCTGAGCGTCGAGTGGGTGTATTTCTCCTCAGTGATTTGTTTGTTATGCAGGCTCTTGTTTTGGCTTGTCTAATGATCTGCTTCAGTTCATGAGAGCTGTGCGTGAATGGTGTGAATGCAATGCGTGTGTGCTGACATGCACTTCTTTCCCTCCTGTTGCAGAGCAGAGACAGAGAGAGGACTCAACAGAAAACACATCATCGAAGGTAACAAGTCGATTTCCTCTCCGCTGCTTTGTCCTTCACGTCACCCCATCACTCCTGTAATCTCCCTCTTTTAGCTCTGCCCCCCCCCCCTCTCATTCTTCCTGTCTGTGTCTCCCTTTGATTTTTATCAGCATGTGCACAGGGCTGCATTTGAATGTTGTATTAGGCACATCAAACCCTGACAGATGTTTTGTCTTTTCAGTTGTAATACATTTACAGGTTTCGTATAAAGAAGCTAATATGCTCCAACTTATCTAGTGTCCTCCACCGCTCCTCTCCTCTTTTAGAAGAGTTATGGCCTTGCTTAAGCTTATAATGACATACCGCTCTCATCCCATTGGCCCGCTCTACCTCACTAACACCTCGCCATCCGGTCCACAGCGCAATGCACCTCCTGCAGTGACTCAGCTCTCTCCCATGTTATTAACATTCACCGCAGCCTCTGCAACTCTCCCCCCAAAAAAAAAAAAAAACAGGAGAAGGGGAAACACATTTTGGAAGGGCACAGACTGATAAAGCGTAAGGAAAGGCGGTACCGCCAATTAGCTAAAGCCAGCCTGGATGATAGGTGCCATCTGTTGGAGAAAGATGCAGTGTCTCTGCCACTACTGGTGTGGCACATGTCACCACGGGGCAATAAATTGGCTGGGTAAACATCTGCTGACACCATCATTCTCACTACTGGCCGTGCATCCCACCACAGGCCAGTCGGTGACATCTACCAGGAATGATGGGGTGTCAAACTTAATGATCAATGGCAGAGACCAGCGCTGATGAACTCTGGGGTGCAAGGAAAAGTCAAAGTCTCTCTTTTGCAACCGGCTTGCTCGTTTACCATTTTACTCACAGGACAAAGAAATTCCTTGATCAGTTCAAAGAGACTTTCGCAGAACACATAATTGAATGCATTATTCATCGCAGATGCCGGTAGAATAGCTTTGTGGTTCAACATCTCAACATTTTTTTTTCTCAGCTCCAAAAATAGACTTTCCTTCACAGCCAGTAAATTCCAGATAATCCACGAGACAGCAGACGCTGCTCGCGATGACGGTGCAGGCTCCGATTCGGATCCATGTAGGCTAATGGGTGTTTCTGGGATGGCGGGCCTGCAGATGACAGAGGAGGGAAGAAGTGGTTGGAAGGGAGCGTTGAGAAGAGCAAAACTCTCAACTGGGATTAGCGGGCAATGATGAAGCCTCTGGCACTAATCTGCCATGCACGCTCACACATACTCACGAGCGCAAGAGTGTCTTTTGCCTTGTCTCTCTACTACTCTGCCGTCCTCCTTTGTGACAGTCTCCTGTGTTCACTTTTCATCTTTCATCTGGCCTTCTCTGTGCGTGAATGGGGACTGATCTGCTCAGACAATAGTTTGTTGCCATCTCTTATCCTCTCCTCAACGCACAGTGTTTCACTTCCAGCAAATGCAGAGCGAGAGGGAAAGAAACGAGCACAACGTTTTCTCTGATCCCTCGTCTTTCTTATCGTCCTCTCAGCCTTTGAGTTTTTTGGTTCCCCCCACCACCTTTCAAAGCAGCATTCATTGACGTAACGAGGATCAAAGTGTGCATAGATGCGGGGCTTTTTCCACGGAGATCTTCTTGCCAGGAGATAGTGGCGTGAAATCAGCTTTACACTGATATACCTTATACAATTGTCATTGTGATTTAGACTTGTAGTCCCATAACCATGACTCCAGCTAAAACAGACGGACTATGACAACTAAGATTCACGTGCGAGCTGGATGAAAAGATGTGCGAGGCCAGATGCAGCTGGCAGGCCTCGAGTCACATGTGGTGTGACACTGTGACGTTTATGAACATGTTGACTTTAAATCCCCCAGGGTCTTACTCACCCTGTTTGTCCTTTTACCTGATTCTTTGGTTTGAATGAAAAAATTAAACAAGCATTCTTGAACACGTTTGTTTTTTTGTATATTGTTGCTCTGAGCTGGGAACCATCATAATTATTTAAAAACAGCAATAATCAGTATTGTTATATTAACAGTACGTGTTGTCAGAAAACCTATTGCCGGTTTAAGTATGCTTCAAACGATCTAATTTTAGTGTAACTTCATTCCTATTTCTTATCTACAGAACAGTGTTGAATTAATAGCAAGGAGAGTTGGAGGGCGATACATGCACACAGTGATTATCACTCTACCTCTGCAGGTCCAGGCCAACGTGTCCAAAGGTGTCAAAGGACAAATGAAACAGTAATAAGTCTCCTCGGGTATTAGGAGGAGTATTTATTGGTAGAGGGTGATGCTCAGGGCTTATTTGAGCTATGTTGCCTCCTTATTTATAAGGGTGTCAACTCACCCTTTTGGAAATTAGAGATATTTATTGATGTGTTAACGCTATGGTTGGTAACACAAATAGGCTCAATGCACATGACTCCTTTGGACTGTTTTTGTCTTTCTCGGCCTTGCTTACATCTTTCTCAACATCTTCTCTCCTCTCATTTCAGGTTTAAAGGGTTCCCTCCAGAGGATGCAGCTCGAGTATGTGGATGTGGTTTTTGCCAACCGGCCAGACAGCAACACTCCCATGGAGGGTGAGTGATGGCCATCCACACCCCGGGGGCCGGTAGGGACAATGCATGTTGTTCTGAAACATGAGATGGTGAGAAATACAGGCGCTGGCCTCGCTGGACTGGTGACCTTTGCCTTTGACCAAAGGGATTTGTCTTTGTGGTCGAGTGTGTGTGTGTGTGTCCACCACTGACACACACACACACATTTCAAGTAATCTGACAATCTTGCCTCATCTCTCATCCCTCTATTTTGGTCTGGCACTCTCCCTCTCTTTCTCTTTCAGTCTCTGGGGGATCACTAGTTTCCACAGGGTCTCTGAGCTACACCCGCTCCCAGCCCTCCCTGTTCTTCAGAAGCAGGATTATCTCCCCCCCCCCCCGGTGTATTTTTGGGCTGGTCTCACTAGATACAAGCCCTACTGTGCGCTCCATTCCTTCAACATGCTAGTGCTGCCTTTTCCACACATCCACCTTATGTGGCCATTTATTTCTTTTACACACTTCCAGTTTCTTCCTCGATTACTTCTCCTTTGTGCTGTGGCCATCACAGATACTCGGGCCCCTCTTCTATCCACTCCTAACCCTCGTCCACAGGTTGAATTTGGCTGAAAGGACGGAGTCCCACTGTTTCACAGAAATACTTCCCAGTCTTTCCGCTTTGCCACCCATGCGTCCTCCCCTGTGAGCCAGCTGACCGTGGGTGGTCAATCTGTCATACTTAGCGTTCCCGGAGCCTTGCTGTCACTGGTAGTACTGGGGACTGGCAGGCAGACCCGACAGTCTGCTCCGTCAAATCTTCTCGTCACCTGTCTCTGCAGATAAAGTCAATTCACCATCGACAGCTGATGTAGAGAAGTCCAACCTGATGGATGGACTGGTTGATCGAGAGTCTGTCAGGATGATCAAAACTGCACAGAGAGAGATGACGGATTAAAAACAACGTAAACACCGACAAACATCAAGATAGATAGGCTGTTTTGCTTTCAGCAGCTGTGCCCCACAGTCGCTCCATTAATCAATAGAAAACATTGTGCACCTTTTCTTCATCCTTCATTACAGTGGAGCAAGGCCACTGTCATAAATCACTGTGTAGAGCAGGGGTGTCAAACTCATGTTCCCTCTGGGGCCACATCAGCATCATGGTTGCCCTCAAAGGGCCGGTTGTAAATGTAAGACTGTATAAATGTAACTACTCCTAACATATTGTTAAACAACTGTCTCTACATTTGATTATTGTTTATTCAAGTGTAAAAAGATTGTACATGCAGTTATATGAATGTAAAATTATATTTAAGCACATTTCTGTTATTATAACATAAATCATTTTAATTTAGGGTTAAGAAACCCACATTACTCTATCAAAGATCAAACTATTAAAGAAAATAACAAAGACTAATATCATCAAGAACAAGTTATTACATTAACTTTGTTCAAAGCTATTTTTGTCACCTCTGCATCACTAATGTCTCCCCGTCATCGTCCCGTGCATGGCAGCTACATCCAAGAGCTCCTGAGAGTCAGGTCTTATGAACACGGATAGATGATGTGTCCGTGTTGTCTGTGCTTTCATCAACAGCTAATGAAGAAGACGAGTACCTGCTCGTCTCTTAGCTAGCTGTGTTGTTAGATTAGCTGCTAGTTCCTGAACTCGGTCTGCGATGGTGTTTCTTCACAAACTGAACTTTTAAAAGTCTGTATCTGGTCAGAGCACAGCTGCTCACACACCTTTAAGCATGACTGGGCTGTAGCGAGCCACATCCGGGCATTTGGACCGTGCTTGGCTTGATGTGAACTTTGAATTGGAACAGTACTTAGGCTGAGACTGATGACGTTTCACAAGTCCACGAGTTTACAAGTACAGAGAAGTACGCATGTTGAGAAAGACCCAATCTCTTGTTGGAAAACCTCTTTATGGGCTGTTGCCTCTCCTGTCCACCTGTTGTGATAGTTTTAATGTTACACAGACAACATGCTATCTCATAATTTCGACTTTCTATCTCATAATTTCGACCATGGGGATATTTTTATTTTCAAGTCTAACTTTAAATTTTTGTAAAAAAAAAATGTAAAAAAAAGATTTTTTTTTTTTTTTTTTGCTGGCGGATTCGCGGGCCACATAAAACGACGTGGCGGGCCGCATCCGGCCCGCGGGCCGTATGTTTGACACCCCTGGTGTAGAGGGTCAGCCACTTTTAACGAGAGAGAGAGAGAGAGAGAGAGAGAGAGAGAGAGAGAGGAGACTGCATGTACAGAAGCACAAAAAAATATTTTTTCACTAACTTCTCTTGGAGACTACTTGAAGTCATTGTGCTAGCATGCAAAAAACGTGGGGCATTTGAAGTTCATAGGACTTGTTATATACCTGACTTAGATATTGATTCACACACTAACATGTTCCTGGAGTTTAAAACAGGATTAATAGCATTGAAGGGCACAAAAAAACCCACAAATGTTGTATTAAGATAGGAATGTTAAGATTACTAACAGGTGTGTGTGTGTGTGTGTGTGTGTGTGTGTGTGTGTGTGTGTGTGTGTGTGTGTGTGTGTGTGTGTGTGTGTGTGTGTGTGTGTGTGTGTGTGTGTGTGTGTGTGTGTGTGTGTGTGAGCACGCATTGGCGTGGAAGTTGTGTTTGTATGTTGTTCTCGTGACTTTAACTGCTCCCGACTTTGTGTGATACAACGTGTGTCCCCTTGGGGACAAAAAACGTGATGTCATGGCCGCAGAGTCTCGCTTTGTTACCATCACCGCTTCCTTGTACCGTCTACTCCTCCTCCTCTTTGTGTTTCTCTTTCTCTTCCCCCTACTTGTTCTTGACTTTGTCTTTTGGTTTACATCCAGTCTAACAGGCCCAACCTGTGCCAGAAATATCCAACGTCCACCAACCACCCCCCCCCCCCCCCCCCCCTCTCATTTGCTCTGCTGCTCTTTATTGTTGCAGCTGTCAGTAATAGTGAGAGAGTGTATGGAAGTTTTTCCCCGAGGGGTTAAAGGCCTAGCTGGAATTTCATCCCCCATGTGGCCTTATGGTGTAGTTCGCAAAGCTCTCACATTATAGCACATATGAAGAGAATGTGCCTCAAGAAGAAGCATCTGTGCCATTGTCAGCTCATTGTTTTAATCGGCGTATCATAGCCTGCCGAGTGAACTGTCCAAATCTCAGCACAGTGTTGCTTTCCAGTCACTCAGACACATTTTTTTATTTGACAGAGCATTATGCAGCAAATTGCATCCATTCAATCAACTTGATATGAAAATCAAAAGATTTGAACAAAAGAATGGGAGATACAGGCGGGGGAAATGATCAGACATGGCATCAATGCATTGACTTTGTAACAAGCCCTCCAGCCAAGTGCAAATTAAATGCTACTGCCACAGCATACTGAACACAAACCCAAAGCCATCCAATCATCCTGACTGGATGGCTTTGGGTTTCCTTCAAGTGGCAGGATATCGCCTTTCTCCTCAAATGTTCAGCAATAAAAAGCAGCATGCAGAACCCTTTCACCCACTCAGTACCTCAATACTTATCTCCCTTTTGGCTCCACATTCAAAACCTTTTTTCCCACGTTTATAGAACTAAGCTGGGCTCCATCAGCCATTGAAAATCCCCTGTGGTGTGACATATTGATCACCGCCCCATAAACATTAGCTTCAAAATGCGTACCACCTCCAAGTAAAGCATCTCATAGACTCCTGAACATCCACTAAGACACCTGCACCAGACAAATATGGACATCTGAGTGTGTTGCTGAATGATTTATTCCACACTCCTCACTTCACTCTGCAGGGCACTGAGATACCTGCTGGCTGGAGTTGACCAAATGTTCCTGACAGTGTTGCTTGTGTGAGAAGTCTCAAGGACGGGCCGATATTGGCAGTTCGTACATTTGCATTTAAACACACAAACGGAACGCATTTCATGCATGTGCTCACACTGACTATTTCTTAGTCAGGGCAGCAACTTACCGGAATCCTGTCCGACATTTTAATTTGTGAGCTTTTTGCTGGCAGGCAAATTTAGATGTCTTGAGACAGAGAGCCAGGCTTGCTCTTTTTGCGAAGCTAAGCTGGCTGCTGGCTGTATACGCGTTGGCAGTACAGATGTGAGAGTGGTCGGGATCTTCTCGTCTTAATTGTCCACCAATCTCATACATTCAGGAGCATTGTTGATATAGTACATGTTCTTCATACCCACATCGTCCTCCTGGAACACACGCGCGATGGGTTTCATGTGAGTGGGGTGTTGAAGGTGTACGCTGGATATCTCACCTGAGCGCTTTGCTCAGTGTGTGAGCATCTGGTGTTGGAGCCGATGACTCACTTGCGGCCTCGCGAAAACAAAACCTGTGTTCAGAATGGCCGGTAGGTATATGCACGGATGTGTGGATCAAGTTGTCACCGAGGTGGATTACTCGAGTACTCACAAACTCTCATGAACTGAATGCGCCTCTGAGGTTTCTAGCTTGGTTCGCAATTTTTTTCCTCTGTCCTTACTTCACTCAAAAATCCCTCCCTCCCCTCCTCGCGGAGCAGATGCACTGTTTTCCCTCCACCCTCACACCTGCTTCACCCACACCCACACGCACACACACACACACACACACACACACTTGCTCTCTGTCTCTCACTGAACTACATTTTGGTCCACAGAGAGAACTACTGATGAAAAGGAATCACTCTTTTTTAATCACACACACTGGTCTCATCTCTTCGTCCTCATTCTCACTCTCACTCTCCCCGCTTCCTATTTCGCATTCACAGTTTACACTTTGAATGTAGCAGATGTTTCGTTAATGCATTTTAAGTACAACTGCAGACCAAAGCACACAATTATAGACTTAATTAATCACATAAATTACTTTATCGCCTTGTTGTTGTTTCCTTCCGTAATTGGAGAGTTTGTGCACGGCATACAGCAGACACACATGCAAAATAATAGCAGTATTTCCTCCTGAGATGTGAGATGGCCTTGGTTAAAGGCTCTTTTGAGAGAGAATATCACAGCAGGTTTTTATTAAATATGATTTTGGTTATCTATTCCAGCCACCACTACTTACCCAGGCACAAATAGCCTGCGGATACCACTAAAGGCCACCGTGGCTGATTACAGCCCCTACAGCTGTAGCTATGATTTGTTCAACTGCACAAGCAACGTTCTGCCAACGTTGGCTGAGTCTTTTCATTTAACCCCTGCAGGCCACATGAAGCCGTATGATCCCAGCAAAGACTATCTGCTTATACGTGAGTTTAAAAGGACCAGAGCCTTTCTCACAAAGAGGCTGAATACCTTTCAAGCAGCATCTTTGTTTTTACAGTCCTGAAGGTGCCAGTTTTACATAAAGGCTTTTCTGGATTTCTTGTTGTCTTCTTTAAACCTGGTCCAAGTCTTTTATGAGAATTGTAGTATTCTCTGAGAAAAATACCAACTTCATCTAATTCTCCTGTTTTTGGTGGATATAAAAAATAGTGTAAGTTAAAAAAAAACTTTCAAATGAATACAGTTTTAAAACGGTTTTCCTGCAGGTTATATAAAAGTTGCGATTGTGGCGCCATCCACTGTTTGATTAATGACAATGTACATATCGGCTCTTTTTACAGAGATAGTGAGATCGATGACACATGTGATCAATCAGGGGATGTCCATGTACTGGGGGACATCCCGGTGGTCTGCAATGGAGATCATGGTGAGTGATGGAAAAGGTCTTTGTGTATCTCCTGGCAAGCAACACGAGATTAAGAAATAAAAAAGCCTATGAAAGACAAACAGTCCTGGTTTAAGGCTGGCAATATATTGACATCATTGCTTTTTGTTTATGCCTGTAATCATACCTTTTTAATACCATGAACACACTGAGAAATGCTCTGTCTAAATTACCACTACAAAGCAATTACATAGTCAGTCATCTTCCAGAATGGTTTCAGAAAATGGAATTAAAGATGACATCACCTAGACAACCTCACATGTGATTTCTTGAAATTTCGTGAAATTAGAATACATCTATAATGATTTAGAGCACAGTGGGGGATCTAGTTTATCTACATAGCTGTTTTGTTCACACTACTTAAGCTTCGTGCTTTAGAAAGGGGCAATGACATCCAAAATGATCTAATAATGTTGAAACACATGCCATACAAAGAGGAGCGGGAGAAGAAGAAAAAAATAAAAAATCTTCAAACACAATGGTTGCACATGTCCTTTATCTCATTAATATGTCCCCGTTTCTTTTTATTCCCTCTTCATATTCAATTAGGAAGCATATTCTGTGGCCAGGCAGTTTAATCTAATTCCACCAGTGTGCGAGCAGGCAGAGTATCACTTCTTCCAGAGGGAGAAAGTGGAAACTCAGCTGCCAGAGCTCTACCATAAGATAGGTAGGTCTATAGTGAGCTTTTGTTAATAGATTTAGTGCTGCAATAGATGTTGTACCCTGTTGCTCAGTGGCTCTTGTTCTACCTCAGGTGTGGGTGTGGTATCTTGGTCACCTTTGGCCTGTGGAATCATCACCGGGAAGTACGAGAATGGCGTCCCAGAATCCTCCAGGGCCTCAATGAAGGTACGGCTTAAATTTCTTTCGACCGCCTGCCTAGTGTCTATATGTTATATAATATATCTTTTGACTCTTATGCAAGAAGTACAAAGCCAGCAATTAAACATAATGTGGTTCACGTTATTATGCCGGATTTTGAGAAATAATTATAATTCTTACTCTGGTTCTGCTCCTGCAGCCATACCAGTGGTTGAGGGAGAAAATAATGAGTGAGGATGGGAGGAAACAACAAGCCAAGCTAAAGGAACTGACTCATATCGCGGAGAAGGTCGGATGTACTTTGCCGCAGCTAGCCATAGGTAAGGACATCCTCAGACCCTCAACTTTCCATTCCTGTGAGAGCAAACAAACAAAATATTGTTCACAACCAAATCCTGTGTTTCTCTTCGTACTGTCTGATACCTCGATACTATATTAACTTTAGCTTGGTGCCTGAGGAACGAGGGAGTGAGCTCAGTGCTGCTGGGATCCTCCAACCCAAGGCAGCTGACAGAGAACCTGGGAGCCATTCAGGTACAAAGATGTTTCCTGAGCCTGAATAATACTGAGTAACTATTTCATTATGTGGTCCAGTCCAACAGCATTAATCGTGCGTGTGCTCCATGCAGGTAATTCCAAAGATGACGGCAGGCATTGCCTCAGAAGTGGACCATATACTTGAAAATCGTCCTCACACGAAAAAGGACTACCACCATTAGGATGGGCCCTGTTTTAGTGAACTATGCTCCAAAAGCTTATCAAAGCTCCCTTGTTACAGCCATGGCACCATAAGTGTGTGCCCAACTTTGCTTGTGTACGCGTATGACTGTATGTGTGACTGCGTAAAGTGTTCTGCTTGTCTCCTTGTCTGTACGAAGATCGACCAGTACTCATTATTGTAAAGTGAGCTACTTGACAAAACATGCATGCTACAGCTATAGCAGCCGGCCACTGGACTGAACAACAGTTAGAAGATCCAGGGAGATTATTTCAGCAGCGAAACTCTCTTCATGCTCAAACGAGCTGCTGAACCACAAATTCAAAGAATCATGAGATTAGATTAATGGTGAAATAGATTACTGCAAACTGATTCATGTACCATTTCTGAATGAGGGCGTTACTGAATCAAGAAAATAAAATGTAAAAGGCACATATTGTCCACAGAGTATCACATAAACTCACGGTAGTGCAGTAAATACATGAACAAAAGAGATGGTGTATCAAAATGTACCCAATGTTACAGAAATCTAGATGTTTGTGATGTGAAGAAAAAAAGCAATGATGGCGTGTGTAATTGGATCTCAGCAGACTGGATGACATGCTTATATTTCCCATGGCAGCTGGAGCTGGCCTGTCAACGTGATGAATTATTTCAGTACCGGATTAACTGACATTCTGCTCACAATGTCGCTAATACCAAGAGAGCTATGTCAAACTAAAATATGTTTCAATGCATCTGTACTGACTGTTAGGTATATTGTCCTTATCAAGCAGCTATGTCAGAGTGAGCTTTTCATCTCATGTTGTAATATTTTTCTTTTTCACTTATGCAAAAGTACAGCATAGTGTACTTCCCCATTGTTCCCCTTTAACCCGTTTTTAATTTGGACTATGCCAGAATTTCTGTCACTAGGGATAATGTCTGATTCATTTAATTCCAGTCTGTGTTGTGGCAAAAACTTTTGTCTAGTTGAAGTTGGTGAGATCCTCCTGAGGGAGAGCTTGTGAATTTAATAAGAAGCAAAGCCATGTAGCTAATTAAGAAAAACAAAACCATATGTACCCCTGCAGTCATTGCACCTGGAACTCTTACCCAACTTCTCTCAGATGCCAGTTCAAGCCTACATAATAGGATGCTCTTTGTTATGTCTGTTCAAACATGTACTTTGGTGTCCATCAGATTTGTACATACAAATAAAGAGCTTATAATTCTCATGTGGTATGTTTTAGAATATCTATAGTAATTTTCTATTAATGTTATGGATGCCTTCTAATTTTTGCCCCTTACGAATTAAGATAACACAACCTGTCGTAGTTACTGCTGTTTGCTGTGAGGGTTTGTCTGTGTCCACCTGTTTTATAATAAAAAATAATATGTGAATTATTTATTTGACTTGTGAAAAGTTTTTACGCCTTTGAGACATTTTCCTCTTTTATTTATATATACATGTAAAATAAATAGATAAATATGTATATATATATATATTTATCTTATTTTATTTTGGTTGCTTTTTTTGATTCCCATGGAAACAAGGGCGGGCATTTCCGGTGAATCCTCCAATGAGGTGCTGTTGTTCAGAGACGTGATATTTGATTGGCTCCAGGGTACTTCCGTGAATCTACTCCGGCTGCCGATAGAAGCCCGCGGTTTACAAAAGCTACTGCTGGACGAAGTGAAACAGTTTGCACATAACATCTTCTTTTTTAACCTTCGCCAACCTGCTGGAGTGGTGTCAAAGTTGTGCTAACGGTAACGTACCCTCGGACTAAAGTCGTTGAAATTGCACCGGAAACACTGCTATTTACGAACCAAACACCGCTCGACTTTGGTTTTGTTTGTAGCGGCAGTAACGTTTACGTTAGCGGATGGCTAGTTAGCCACATAGCGCAGTGACGGTAACGTTACCTTGTCAACAAAGCGTCAACTGAAGCTGCTGCTCCCTTGTAGGAAGCAGGCCGCACCGTTTCTTTCTACGGGGTGAGTGTTGTTTCGCTCTTAATCTTCACATCAGACGCAAACAACCGAGCAACTAAACATACACTATTGTTACAATGCTGCAATCCATTAATTATCTCTGTGTGGGTCAATCATTGTCAATACCAGCTGGATAAACAACGGCAATGTCGCTGTCGACCGAGGCTCGTTTTGGGGGGAGCCAAAGCTACAATCGAGTTAAAGGAGACACTATTTGTGTGGTGCCCGACCTCACCTGTGATCTCCTGGAGGATGACTTCGACCTGAATAAGTCCTACCCGTGTACTCAGAGGCCGCTGTACAAGAAGAGCCGCTGGGCTCTGCAGCGTCGTTATTATCCTGGTTCCTCGAGCGGTGAGTGTTACTACTTTGGTCGTAATTGAGAGTAGAGCTGACATGATTAAACAGTCAACACACCGAGTTTGTTATTATTATTTATTTCATTTTTTTTTTCCTTACAGGTGAACATTTGAATATTTGCAGTTCTGTCGCCACAAGAAACCTTCAGATCTCGAGCTTACACCATGGCTCCAAAGTCTCTGCTGTTTCCCTGCCTCACCCGTCCACTATGTCAGAGAGAGAGGAACGCTTGTTCAGTCAGCTCATCTCTGAAGACTCTGGCCTGTCTGGATCTCCGTCTACCCTCAACCCAAACAAAGCTGTTCTTACGGTCGACCATAAAACCAAAGAGGTACCGTGTGGCCACTTCAGGGTTGTCTGTGTCTTTTTTTTTTGTGTGTCTTAAGTGACTAATGAGGACAACAACTTTTTTTAACCGGCAGCTGCAAAACGAGATGCAAGGGACATTTTGCGTCGTAAATGTTACGTTCACTAAAAGTGCTTGTTTTGCTACTGACGGGCTCAGATTTTTATTATAAGTGTCTGACAACATTATGGAAAGGACCCTACAGATCCGGTCCCTTTGTCATGGTGTCAGAGTCCCGCTCAAGGAGAAGTCTAGTTCTGAAATCTTAATATCAGGCAGCAAGAGCTCCCACTTTTTACAGCTTTCTTCCTTTGTGGGCTTTTGGGTCACAGCACCCACAGGAACGCCACCAGTCTCCAGAGCTTTGCGGCCTTACAGCAGCTGGGTCCCAGTCTCGCTCTCTCTCCTCGTCCGCTCTTCAATTTGTAGTAGCTCTTCATCCTTAAACCCTGGTTCAAATAAATATGGGCAACAATTTAATTCAAAGACCTCATCCACATTGTCGAAATCATCTGAATATTCAGCCATGACATTAAAAATCTTTTAGATAACACGAAGCTACTCTCTCTGTACTCCAACACAACAAACTCTGCCCGACGTTGCCACCGTTGTCTTTCAGCAACACGTCACCTCAGAACGAGACCACTCCTTGAGCGAGACTCTTTTATGTCAGACGTAATATCAGACACTGTCAGTGTCAAAGACAGACTTTCAGTGGACGTTAATTGCCGGTGCCAAATTGCCCGGATATGATTATATTGCAGCCTGTGAGCGTCTGCAGCACTCTCGCTCAATACTGGACCAATTTCAGAAATTGCTGTCCGTATTAGTCAGTTAGACACAAAAACATGGAAAATAGGTTTAATATCCATCATGAATAATACCAAAGTTTCCCTTTTAATGAGAGCCGTGGCGACTGGGCAGAATTAGTCAAACGATATTGCAACTCGAGCGTGTGCTGTAAATGTGTTTCTTATCTTCATTTTTTCAGATTTTGTCAGCAAATGAACAGGCCTGCAAACTGCTGGAGTGCACCACCGGTGAGCTGATCGGAAAAAAGCTGCTCTCCATCTTGAAGAAAACCAGTCAGGTCCTGGAAGAAGCATTGGAAGAAGATTTTCCCCTCATGGATGGAACTATTGCGGCTGTGTCTGGAAAAGTGGTATGAAAAATGCCGGCTAATCTTGGACCAAACTTTAAAATCAAAGAGTGTGTTTAACGTGCCGCTCCTTCTGTAGGTGGATGTTGTGACATTGTCTGGAGAGATGCCAGTGTCGGTGTGTACCCACAGGTGGTCACAAAATGAAGAGCACCTGCTTGTCATGATGGAAAGTGTGGAAAGAGTCTCTGCCTTTCTCTCCTTTACACAAGATGTAAGTCATTATTGAGCAGCCATGGAAGTGAGATTTTTCTTCTTCTTTTTTTGCATTTTTCATGAGAATTCCTGCTTTCTTCCTTTTTCTTTCTAGGGTAGTATCCTAACCTGTGACTTGGCGTTTGCCCATCTCCATGGATACCAACATCCTGACGAGTTAAAAGGGGCGTCTGTGAAGGAGCTAATCCCCTCTTTACAAATCCCCCTGCACAGTAATGCGTTGCCCAAAGTAAGCACACTTTACAGCCAAAACGGCGCCACTCAGCTGAGGAAAGCTTCGCTTCACGTTTCTGTTGACCAATATGCTTTTTTTTTTAGACGGTTCCAGGAACACAGAAAAAATAAATATTATCCCACAACGTTTAGCGCTCAGGTGTTTCTGTAAGTCTGTCATCTTTGACTTTGCATTTCTTTCAGACGCTGAGGATCCAGAGAGTGTGTGGTAAAAGCAGAGCGGGTGCATCCGTCCCACTGTGTGTCAAGCTTCAGGGGGCAGTGGTGTGTGGGAGGCCCCACCATCACAACAATGGGACTGGTTCCACCGGTCCAACAGAGAGCGTTGAAAGATCCGATACACAGGAAAACTGTCGGCTCACCTTCTCTGTGTGCAAGTCAACCGGCTTAAACCCTGAAGAGCCGTCCTCTGGTAAGGTTTTTTTTAGGGATGCTAGGTCAAAGAGGGATTAACAAGACTCAATATTATTTTGGAGAAACTGGTGCATTATCCACAGTCTATGTTATGCTTCCCAAGCACTGAACATCCTGCTGTTAATACTCCTCAGCCTTTTGTAGTAAGACAAATACACACAAGCTACACAACCCCTGATGGAAAAGTAATGAAAACCCCGTTTCCTCTGTAGATAGAAACGGTTCGTTTTAATGTAACAAAATCCCAACGATTCAGAATTTCAGTTGATTATACACTAATGAAAATCTAGTTATAAATATCATATTATATTTCTGTACATAAATCCCCCATAATCCTACACACTGTTCCTTTAAGGGGTTGAGAACATTCCTCTACTTCTCAAGCTAAATAAACAATTTTTGGAAACACTGGATCTGAAAACTTTATGTCACAAAGCAAAAGTTAGGGCTGTTCTTTAGCTCATGAAACATTGACCGTTTTGCGATTTTTGGAGGTTTTCACTAGGGACACACTGATACTGATATCGGGCTGATACTGACTCAATTAGCTGGATCAGATATTGGCGAGAATGTTTAACCAATCAAATATGCAAAACAGTCACTAATATATGTTACTCATCTCGTACTGTAATGTAGTAACGAGTTATGCTCTTTTCAATGTGTGTGTCTGGACTCTTACAGACGTGAAAGCGGACAGCGTTGTCCTCTCCCCCAGCCCTGCGCTGGAGTACTCCGGAACAGTTTGGGTGTTTGCTCCTCTGAGCGGTCTCCTCCTGCTCCACCCTGATGGCTCAATCTGCCACATCCACAACCACCTGGCTCTCAGCCTGTTGGGCTACGACGAGGACGAGCTGCTGAGCAAGGTCAGTCGACGCGACCAGCTGAGCCAGGTTGTCTGGTCTGACTGCTCTGCCAACTCTCACTTCTGTCTCTGCTGCTTGGTCCTCAACAGAGTGTCACTTTTCTGATGCCTGGTTTCTATGGATGGATGTCTGACACGGACAGAAAGGCCAGCAGCCCCTTCTCTGAGTCTCAAGCAGAGGTTAATAAAAGTACAGCCTTCTCCAAAATGTCTGGGAAATATGGTGAGCGTTTGTTTGGGTCAAACAGCATACACAGGCTTCTGTGGCGTGAAAATATGTGTCATATCTGTCTAAACAGGCATTTTTCCCATATGCACCTCACAAATGTGTCCCTCGGTGTCAGTGCTGCTACTCTGACTTGTCATACAGTGTGTTGTATAATATTTTCTCTCAATCCTCAGACCCGTCCTCACTGGTGGCGGGTGATATGGCCATGGTGCATCGGGCTGTTCTGGGAATAACCTCCACAGGGAGAGGCAAAATCTTCACTGGAACCAGCGCCCGGCTGGACAAACCGGGCAGCGGTTTGTCGACTCTTTCTCCTCCGGCTGTCACCTCCACAAGAGTGGTTATGTAAGTATTAATCCCTGTGTCCCTGTCATAAACTACCTGAATGTTTTTAGTCCAAAACTCCTTCATACTGCCAAAGTGTGAAAGAATCTTAACCAGACCTGTGACCTGTAAAATATACATTATAACACTACCTTGCTGTAGTGTTAATTAAACGTCACATTCCCAATAGATTATTTCTGGCTGTTGCATGTATCCTCACTCTCATTTACGGATGAGAGTCAGAAATCTATGAATGCACTGATTCTAAGCAACATCCAGTAGAGGTTTAAATCGTTCTGTGTGTGCACGTCTGATCACAAAATGACTGTCAAAACATATCTAGTACTAGACGCCTTTTTATATTATCCGGTGTTTCTTTCCTCAGGGCTGATGACACTGCGGAGCTGATGGGGGAGGCAGCCCGGGTCGCTCTCTGCACCAGCCGGCTAGACGGAGCTGATTCCACTGAGGCACTCCTCAAGACGTTCGCCTTGGTGGAACCTCCAGAAGACGAGACCTACTGCCTGGTTTCCTCCGGACCACCACACCAGAACCGAGACCAGCAGCAGCTCGGCGATGAAGTTCATAGAAATAATCAACCTGCTATCAGGATTATCTCAGGTAGGATGCGACTTGTAGTTTTAGTTCAGTCATTTAGAGTGATTTCATAATTACAGTGTGCAGTGGCATTAAAATAGTCCGTCTTTGAGCATTTTTCAGTGTTTTTTTTTTATTTTGTCGTTTTGTTTTTGACTTCTTCAGACACTCCCAGTCAGAATGGACCAGCTGTTGGCAGGGTGGGTGGCACCTCTCCTGACGGAGGCAAAGCCCGTCGCACATGTGGCTCGGTCCTCCAAGACTCCAGTTATGAGGTCATCTCACTGGAGAGCAGGTGGGGGTAGTTACAAGTGGCAGTTCTGGGTCTCAAGAGACCATTCATCAACATTTTAGCACCAAAATATGCAACTGGCTTTAACCTTATTTACATGTAATCACAAAAACTCACACGTAATTGTTAAGATAGCCCAATAGTTATTTACATTACCGAGGCTCATAGACATGGATACATTAGCAGTGATTTGCAGACGTCACTGAAGAATTTAAATATCTTTTTCACTGAATAACTTTTCTTTTACAGATAAGTAGCTAGTAGCCACTGAAATAGATCAGAGTTTTCAGTGATGCGAATGTGGTGCAGCCCAAACTGTCACTGACATGCCGGCTTGAGATGTGAAAGAAAACTGTAAACTTTTTGATAAAATAATACCATCGGGATTTGTTGATCTATTGCCATCAGTTGTTGTTCTTCGTCATCAGTTTATTAAAACTCAATTCCCCAGGTCCTCCTCTGGCTTCTGTGAAAAGTTCGCTGGCCATGGTGGTTCTGATCCAGGCACGGCGGAGGATTCTCGTTCAGCACACATAGTAGACTCGGCCAGCTGTTACCTCGACATTAACAGCGACGGTGAACTGGTGACCCGGGCCCTAGCCGACCTCGACCTGAGCAGTAGTATGGAGCTTATCAGTGGCGGAGGGTACATTGATCATAACCAACGCTCCATGACGTCCTGCGATACAGCCGAGCTGCTGCGTACGCCCTCCCCGTGCGTGGTCGGGTCCGACCAGGAAGCTGAGACGGGGAGCGCTGCTGTCGAGGCCAGAAGTGAGGAGCGAGTAGAAAACAACCAGGGCGAGCAGGATCAGTGGGCGGCTCTTTCTACAATTCACAAAGAAAAGAGTCAAGAGTTCGGCATGCCGGTGAACGGCGGGATTCAGTCAATGACTGACATTCCTGCCACATCTACTCCTAAGAAACAGAAGGTGAATGGACACAACTCGTCCGCAGACGCTACACAGATACAGGAGGGGCGATACGAAGGAATCGCGTACCACAGAGACGGCACGAGAGTCGGTTGGTACCACTGCTACTGTTATTCTTCCCTCAAAAATTCTACACATGGTGTTACAAAAACAACAACAACAACAACAAAAAAAAAGCCTTTAACCAGTACCTTGTTTTCTCTCCAGATGTGCAGTGTGATGTGTGCAGGACTAACCTCCCTGATGGAAGCTCCATGTTCTGTGTGTGGATGCGTCGGCCTGGCCACCAGGGGGCACTATTGCATACAGATCGACTGCTTCACGACCAGTCAGGAGCCAGTCTAGGAGAGGTCAGGAAATGTCTTTCAAACTGAGTTACTAGGCACAAACTATCTCTCCTATCAAAATGTGAAATATGTTGTTCTGCTTTCAAGTCATCGTTCTGTCCTCTGCTCGTCCTTTTAGAGGATTGGTGAGGTCAGTCATGGGGAGGTGTTGCGCTCCACCATGGATCTAGAGCAGTCTCGAGCCTGTGACGGGCAGTTTGAAGAAGAGTACCAGCCTCTTAAAGCTGTCGGTAAAGGAGCCTTTGGTTTTGTCTGGAAAGCAGTAAGGCGCTCTGATGGAACAGATGTAAGAAAACAATTTTCGTAAAAATGCCGAAACGTATCCCATCTTTCATCTGTGTAGAAATATTGATATCAATGTCATCGATTTCATAGTAAACCAAGATAGATCATAAGATTTTTTTTTTTTTTTTTTTTGCAGGTGATAGTGAAGTTCATTAGCAAGGCCAGGATTATAAGGGACTGCTGGGTAGATGATCCCATGCTGGGACCAGTCAGCCAGGAGATTGCCATACTGACACGAGTACAGCACCACAACATAGTCAAGGTAACTGAGCTTTAAGCCTTTAACACACAAGGTAGTAAAACAAACCTTTATCTGCTATGCTAAATTATTTAGCTCATCCTATATATATATATATGTATGTATGTGTGTGTGTGTGTGTGTGGGCCACTAGGTGCTGGAGGTGTTTGAGAATGGCAGTTACTTCCAGATGGTGATGGAGAAACATGGAGATGGCTTAGACCTTTTTGAGTTCATAGACATGCAGCCAAGGCTGGATGAGCCCCTGGCCAGCTACATCTTTAGACAGGTACGTCCACAGGGCAAGACAATACATATGACAGGAGCATAGGCTCTGAAATGAGAAGCATTCATTGGTCTAAACTGGAGGTTCTGTTTTGTTTCCAGCTGGTGGCCGCTGTCTTCTATTTGAGGACTAAAAACATCCTTCACAGGGACATAAAAGATGAGAACATCATCATTGACAAATGTTTCCACATGCGACTGATAGACTTTGGCTCTGCTGCCATGATGGCTCCCAGGAAGTTCTTTTACACTTTCTGTGGCACACTGGAGTACTGCTCCCCGGAGGTGCTTCAGGGAAATCCGTATGTACACAATGCCTGAGAACGACAAGTGATATTTGTTCCAACAAATAGGACATTTCATATCGGTTCCTTCTTATTTTACAGATGGTTTAGTTTTAAAAGGGGAATAGGTGTCCTTGTGATTACACGGTTCTCTTAAAGCATTAAAACAGAATCTAGGTCAGAGCACTGTTGTCTAGTCCTGTATGACTTTAATGGCTCATTTACCTTTACGATGTACAATTAAACTACATGGAGCTTTAAGGATATACCAATTGTAAAGTAACAAAGCCGTACACAGACACTACATTTACTGGGGAATACAATGCTGCCATGTTTTCCATATTACCAATTACAAGCTTGTTTTTGTGTGTCCTTGTTTGGTCGTAGCTATGAGGGTCCAGAGCTAGAGATGTGGTCTCTTGGTGTGTTGCTCTACACGCTGCTGTTCGGTGAGAACCCTTTCTGTGGCGTCGAGGAGATCCTGAATGCCAAACTGAAGCCCCCGTTCCCCCTCTCTCCAGGTATACTGCTGCTTCATTGACTGTCACATACAACACGTTATAACAGCGTATTAGGGCCACCGTAGGCCCAAACAATTATAATAATTACGGAACCGTGAAAAATAAGTACTAAACAAATTTAAAGGGAAAAAACAGCAATGTATGAAATATTGTAGAAGTCACAGGAAAGTAGAGAACAACTTCTATCTTTGACTCCACAAAAGGGTCTTTTATACTACAAATGCACTGTTTCTGTAGTTACACACGGACACTTTTAAAGGGCCGTGTGTAACTGTCAGTGTGAAGGGAAAACAACACAGAAAAGGCACATGACATAACTGCTTGTGTTGAACCACAGATGATGGTGAATTATGTCCTTAGAGTTTGCTGTGGAGAGGGACGTCTAGAATAAGATAAGTGGATGAGAATAGAGAGTCTGCTACAATATAATCTATTTTGCACTCGGCGGCTCACCGCAGTGTTTAACGGAGGCATCTGTGGTGTGATGAGGTCGAGAGGACCTCGCAAAGTTAAACAATGTGGTTCCTTAAAACAAAAAAAACTAAACTATTTTTGTTAGCAGGGTTTTGCACTACTACAATGGCCCTAATCGTCATAAAAACAATGTCTATGCACCCTCTCAGACCTGCATGGTGTGTTACGTGAGCTGCTGCACCCTGATCCCGCTCAGAGAATGACTCTGGACCAGCTGCTGCTGCAGTCCTGGATCAGCCAGCCCATTTCACTGGCAGAGTACAGCTGGACAGAGGTGGTCCCTGCAACTCAGAGCTACTGTGAGTACTGTTTCACACCAGAGCTAGACCGACAATGGCCAACCATGTTGTTCACTTTCTGTACGATCTGTTGTCTCAGTTGTTCACATTAAAGTCGGTCACAGCTCAAGTACTCAGGACCCTCTCTTCTTCTCACAGACTCACCACAGCACCTGGAGCCCATTCCTAAAGTGTTCATCACGCATGGCTTGTTCCCAGATGGACACGACGAGACTCTTCCTGATGATGATGAGGAGGAGGATGAAGATGACAGGTTGTCAATGGTGGCCCTGGAAACGGAGCTTCAGAAGTACCTCCATGAAGATTAAAGAGTGACTTTGTGCCCAGCCATCCGTCCAACATTTAGTGTGCAGCAGAACAAAAGGGACATGAAGTGCAAAGTAAGAAAAAGGAAGCTTGTCTTAGTCCAAGGCCATAATCAAACACTACCGTCTAACCAGTCTCACAGACAAATGTTTCCTTCATGGAGTTTACACAGCTCGCTATCAAGAGTAATGAATCTCATTTTTTTTACATATTTGTAATTGCCAAGTGCAACACAAAGCAAAAGCTTCATCATGATTTCCTTTTTTAGATTATGTATTATATGTATTTTATTTATTCTTTGGACTTAAAATCATAGTAATTGTAACAGGGATCCAGCTTTGCCACCAAAACCCAGAAGTGACCACAACCTTGAGTTGTTTACCTCAGAGAATTTAGTTTGATTGAAGTTGAAGGGAACTGTTTTATCAACCCGGCTTTTCTATTTTGTGTTTATGATTTTAATCTTGAGTGTTTTTAATTAAAAATTGTAAGTATATTTACAATATTTTATCTATTTATTTTTATACAGAAATAAATATTTGACCACACGTGTGTTTGTTTCTTTCCATGTTGATCAGAACTGTAGAAAGTTTGTCACGCAAATGTATTTGAATTTTATATTCACACAGTAAATCATTGAATGTAAGCGCAATAAAAAAATTCAAATTGCAGATTCTAACATGGTGATGTGTCGGATACTTTTGGCAGCTGATGCTTGGTGTGACTGATTCCAATTGCAGATATCTGAAATAGAAGCTCCAAATTGGATTTCATTTTTCAGAAATCTGCTGAAAAACCTAGTGTTGCAAATATTGTATGTCAACTTGAGTTAAGGTTAAAATACTTAATCAGTAATAGTCCACCTTGCTTGTGTATAAATCTCGTCCCTTTCGTAAACCCATCAGTACATAGCGGAACCTTTATCCTCTAACGAGGCTAAACGACGGAAGTATATGTCCGACGGACAAGCATGGGTACCAGAGTTGCTGCACGTCAGGTGAATCTACATTTTTAAAAACATTACACTATTAATATTTCTCCAACTTAAAACAAAGTTATTATATCGTAAAATGCATGACTCGCATACTTAAAACAAATGTCGAAGAAACGACTGACAGCCCTCATACGTCCGCTGTAACCTTCATGTATGCTAACTTATGCTAACAACATCTTAGCTCATCTACTAAACTCCACTTGTGTGATTGCCCCACGGCCATAACAGCGGCCGTTGTCCTGACTGTTGAACCATAATGCAGAGAACAAATAACGTTTGAGCAACATATTATATATCGATGATTTATTTTCCACAGGTTCTTCGGTGGACCGGGTTAAATGCCACCTCCTCTGTATTCAGTCCACTTCAGTTTGGAAGATGTCCCCTCCAGCCTCTATGCACCGGGTGCAGATCGTTCTGTTCCTCCAGCAGCCACAACGCTCTGCGGTCAACGCAACACAACCAGGAACTCGGTCCTCAACCCAGGGAGCCAGTCCCAGAGCTGTCCCTCCGCTCTCTGGTTGATATGGGATTCACAGACTCCCAGGCAGGGCAGATACACGAAGCCACGTCCAAACTCAGAGGAGGTGCTGCCCAACATGCTCTGTCAACCCTCACGGCTCTGTTTGTCTTGGGCCTCAAACCTTCCAGTGTGCTGAAACTGCTGGAGAAATGTCCTGAACTTTACACAGTCAAGGAATCACAGCTCCAGCAGCGCATAGGCAACATGCGGAAATTAGGTTTAGTCGAAGGTGAGTTGATGATCTTTGGTGTATTTACTTCCTGCTTGATATTAATGGGTGATTTGTATGATTATCAAACCAGTATTTTTCCTTCTATCCCCCTCCCCCGGTAGGCAGTCTTCAGAGAGTGGTGTCCCATTACCCCCAGATCCTGACCGTGCCTGTGAAGACAGTAAAAAGTGTGGTGGTGTTCCTCAGAGAGAAGTGCCTGTTTACCGTCCAGCAGGTCACAGACATCCTCAGAGATAGTCCGGCCGTAGTCTTGGAAAACATGGATCAGCTGGAGTACAAGTTTCAGGTTTGCATTTTCGGTCATTCACTGATTCCAGCTCCTCAGCTCTAGATCTTTGGGTTTTGTACTGGACAAAACAAGAAATTTGAAGACTTTACATCGACAGATGGGCCATATTTTTTTTAAATTCTGACATTTTATTGAATAAATGATGGTACGCTGAATCAAAATCTGAAATGGTCATGAGTTGTAGGCCTAAAAATTGTGCTGTTCTTATGGTAGATGGCGGATTTATTGACTTCCTCAAAGCTTAACCAAACATCACATCAGGGGTCACAGTAGTGAAAGACAACCCTCTTGCTGTTCACATAGCCTTTGTCTCTACAATACAATGCGCACTATTTACTTTTGCACTTGGCGTACAAGAAATCAACATACTTTATTGTTTTGCTCTAACAGGAAATGATACAAGACCTGTAGCTGTTTCATTGCCATCCACAATTTGATTACCCTTTTTTCCCCCCAGATGTGAGCAGCACATCCATTTCATGTGGGACTATGGTGTCAATCAACAGCACACTCAAAACCAAGTAATTTTTAGTATCCATACTGACTTTTTTTGTTCGTGTGAACACTTCATTCTCTAAACCTGCTTAGTAGATTGGAATTTGGATGCTGGTATAGGACTCCCTCTGGTGGCCATACACGAACTGGGAACAGAACATTAAGCCACTAATCATCTGACATATGCCATGTAGCCATATGTCTGTTGGGTTACTTGCTACTCTACTTACTAAATGCATTGTACCTGTACAACTAGTATTATAAATTATTATTTGAGGTTATCTTTTGTTGCTTTTTTTTGTCGTTCCAAAGCGATTGTTGTTTGTGACAGCATGCACTGACTCTTCTCTCCCCAGTACGTCTACTTCCGGATGGGTGTCAAACAGGCGGAGATGGTGAAGTCCAGGCTGTTCCGTTTCACTCTGGACGAGGTGCGCTGTCGACACTGTTTTCTGGAGCGCAGGGGCCTGTATCAAACCCCAGACAAGAAAGGCCAGACGGTCATCCTCAACCCCAAACTGGACGGCATCCTCAGCGTTGACCAGGACACCTTCCTCGCACATGTTGCCGATGCGCCAGCAGAGGAGTATGAAGTATTTAGGAGACTGCTGGCAAGAGAATGGCAGGAAGAAGAGCGGCAGCATGGCAGCATTGAAGCTGATAGTGGTGATGATGATGATGAGGAGGATGAGGAGGATGAGGAGGCTGGAGGGAAAAGTGGATACAGGAAGAGAAAAAAATGACAGAGCCCTGTGGGAGGACTGAGAGAACTTGTTTAAAGAGGAAGTTGCACGATAAGAGAAAATGACATATCCGATGGTGATAAATGAACCAATAAAATGTTTCCTTTTATCTGTTTGTTGAACTCAAGTTTGTCAGTGCTATAGAAAATGCTTATCTAAAACACACATGGAAACAATGTCGCTGTCGCTGTTACCCAGCGTGTTCTCTTTTGTACATGCTACGAACAGATTGGACTGAGTGAACCCTCCGGTTTGATGTTGATATCAGTGATCAAGATGTAATGATGTCGGTGTGAGGCTGATAGATGAGGACTCTGTATGGATGAGTTACAACTGAGGCGTGAACATTTTCTCCCATATAGTCTTTCCACGGTCAAAATAAGTTTGTGACTTTGCTTAAGTGACCCCACAAGTTTAAGCAATTTCACAGAAAATGTGAATCTTATCAATTTAATCTCGATGGCTTTCAATGAGTTAAAAAACAAAAAATACAACTAGCGGGTAGGAAACACTGATAAAGTGGCAACATGAGGAGTGGATGATAGCCCCTCCCCGTTACTATGTGACTGCCAAGTGGCTGTAGTTTTCTCCATCCCTATATTATCTGTATGAGTCAACAAAGAGGACATCAGATAAGGCTAGCGGGTGAGACGGGTCAAACAAGACATCCATTGATTTTTAGAAGCGCAAAGCCTAATGGACGTGTAACACAGAGGTTTTTTCTGTTCTGGACATAAGGTAAGAAAACGTACCTTTGGCCAATCAATAATTTGTCAATAGGTGTGTCTACGCAAAGTTTGAACAGAACAAACAGATTTTCTGTTTTTGTCTCAAGTGTCAAGAGTATTTGTAAGCATTTAGTGGGGTGGCAGGAGCATATACAAAAAAATACTATAATTCTGATGCCCCATCTGAATGTGTAGGGAAATGTATGTCTAATAAAATTCCCCAAAAGATTGTTTCATCCAAACTGCAGTCCAACTGAAGTCAATTGTAATTTTAAAATAAATGTTAAATGTACATCTTGTAATGTTTCATGTTACATTGAGTTAATTATTTACAACTTAATTTGCATTTTCTTTCATTTCGAACATAACACTCGAGGGGTACAGACCATCGCTGAATATATATATTTTAATTTTTGGCCTCATTTCCCTATTCCTTTGAATTCTAAATAACCAAGAGGAGCACTACAAAAGATTTATCAACGTCTGAGTCAGCCAAGTGACAAATGAGTTAACAAATGTATACATTACAAAGCCTGCAATCCTGAGATCTAAAATCTAAAATATGTATATGAAATAGTCTCTATACACCTTACTGCTTATTTGGATGCATTTACATGCTTGCATTTTGAAGGTGGTCCACTCTGTTGACTTAAATTCATGGTCTTTTCATTAACAGGAAGCTGCTGGAGGAAGTAGTCAACACACCGTAAAACACACCTCAGTCGGAGCATCTGTGCCTCCGTAGCTGAAAAGACAAAATGACGTCATCGACACTCATTTCAAACCTCACACAGGAATGGGTGGAGAGCCTGCTGAGGTGGCAACTGGATTTTTTATCCATCCCAGCCACGGTCATCACTCTGGCCACCTTGCTGGCCGACCCCGTTCTCCTGACATGCATTTTCCTGTCCCGTGCCCTGCGTCAGGAGACGCGTTACCTGCTGGTGGCCAACACCCTGACGGCGGACATGCTCTTCCTCATCCTCAACCTGGCCATGGTGATCTGTAACGCCACGAGGGCTCAGATGTCCTGGCTGGTCTGTGAGCTGATCACAGCCGTCACCGTCACCACCTACAGTTGTGCCATCCTCACCATCACCCTGATGGTGGTCGACACCTACGCTGCGGTTCGCTGGCCCCTCCGTTACCGTGACCTTCTTCCACCTGCCCGCACCCACCGCATACTGCTGGGGGTGTGGGTGCTGGCGGCCATGTACCCTCTCAGCCTGTTGATCATGATGGAGGTGGAGAGGAAAAATCCGCACGAAAGGGTGGCTGTGTGTCTGGTCCTCATCTCCCTTGGCTTTATTCAGGTCAAGAACATAGGGGGGATCCACGTCTACTTCTTCGTAACTGCGGTCATCTGTGCCGTACTCATTTTTGTCTGCTACATTCGGCTCTACATGGTAACAAGGACCCAGGGCATCTGGCAGAGCCGCTTCTCCAGGGCCCGGGTCACACTGCTAGCTCACGGGGTCCTTCTCCTGCTCTACTTTGCCCCCGGCTTTGTTTTCATCCTGGAGCTCTACCTGTTCCAGAAGAAAGTCATGAGTCAGGATCTACGCGTGTTGATCAGCACAGTAAATATGTGTGTCTTCATGTTGCTGCCCAGGGCGTTCGCTCCATACCTGTATGGACTGAGGTACAGGGAGATCTCTGACACTCTAATGCAGTGGCTGCACCAGCACAGGAGACTCGGCCAGACCACAGTTCCATGAAGACACCTGCAAACTGTCCGTTATTCAAATTTCTTTCATGGAATTGATTGTGATGTACAAATTTTCAGTTTTCTCAGTTGCCCTCCAAAAAGACAAAGATGTAACTGCAAGGACAGTAGTCAGGAGGAGTCAAAATCCCCCCAGTGCATTTATTTTTAATTTGACAAGCCATCAAAAAAAGAGTCTATTTATTACAATATAACGTTTGTTGGTGTATATTATCTAAATGCTGTTTCAAAACTCTCCCCAAATTCCCAAGAACACAGAAGAAACACTCAAATATCTTCATTTTATCTTCATTTTGGCCTACAGCTATCATATTTAAGAACACTGATTGTAAAACACTGTGTAATTTGTGTCTAAATTTAGAACAAAACTCCTCCTCAACTCAAATTCCAAGAAACAACACTGAGGACATGTCCTCTGTGTTCTCAATGGTAGCTACAGCCCTGGTCGCTGCCCAGTAAAATGTAAATTGGTTATTCAACATCCCTGCCAACTGTAGTCTTGTGTGTTTGATACGAAGAAGAAGATGAACTATTTTACTGCTGTGTGGATCCAAATGAGAATATGCTGAACTTCCTTGCTTTCCAAGTTGATGTCTGTGTTGAGACAATTTATAATCACTTTTTTTTGTTGTTGAAGTAAATAGTACAACCAAAATATGTATTTCATCATCAGCATTATTATATAATATAAAAGCCACTCAGCCTCTGTTTTATGACCATACTGTGGTAACAAAGCACTCAACTCCATTTGCCCTCAAAGCCGTGTTTGTCTAAAACTGGATGTCCATTAACAAATGGCTGAATGATTTTATGAATGATAAATGCCACCTCCTCTGTATTCAGTCCACTTCAGTTTGGAAGATGACCCCTCCAGCCTCTATGCACCGGGTGCAGATCGTTCTGTTCAGCCACAACGTTCTGTGGTCAACGCAACACAACCAGGAACTCGGTCCTCAACCCAGGGAGCCAGTCCCAGAGCTGTCCCTCCGCTCTCTGGTTGATATGGGATTCACAGACTCCCAGGCAGAGCAGATATACAAAGCCATGTCCAAACTCAGAGGAGGAAGTGATGCCCAACATACTCTGTCAACCCTCACGGCTCTGTTTGTCTTGGGCCTCAAACCTTCCAGTGTGCTGAAACTGCTGGAGAAATGTCCTGAACTTTACACAGTCAAGGAATCACAGCTCCAGCAGCGCATAGGCAACATGTGGAAATTAGGTTTAGTTGAAGGTGAGTTGATGATCTTTGGTGTATTTACTTCCTGCTTGATATTAATGGGTGATTTCTCTGATTATCAAACCAGTATTTTTCCTTCTATCCCCCTCCCCCGTTAGGCAGTCTTCAGAGAGTGGTGTCCCATTACCCCCAGATCCTGACCGTGCCTGTGAAGACAGTAAAAAATGTGGTGGTGTTCCTCAGAGAGAAGTGCCTGTTTACCGTCCAGCAGGTCACAGACATCCTCAGAGATAGTCCGGCCGTAGACTTGGAAAACATGGGTCAGCTGGAGTACAAGTTTCAGGTTTGCATTTTTGGTCATTCACTGATTCCAGCTCCTCAGCTCTAGATCTTTGGGTTTTGTACTGGACAAAACAAGAAATTTGAAGACTTTACATCGACAGATGGGCCTTATTTTTTTTTTATCGAATAAATGATGGTATGCTGAATCAAAATCTGAAATAGTCACGAGACTATAAATCAGTGATCAGTGATACTGATAAAAATCAGTAGTCTTAGAAACAAGCAACAGCTCTCATGGTAAACTGGATCCCGGGGTGGCTAGTGAGTCTGGAGCTGTGGGCCCACTGGAGGACATCGGACCTCAGGGTCTGAGGGACGAACAGGCGGTCAGGAGGGCAGGAGCTAGGACCGAGCTGGTCCTCCAGGGCGGCCTTGACTCTCTCCTCTACCTCCCAGGTGATCGAAGCAAGGATATTGTCATTGCCAGGGGTGGAATCCCCCTTCTCCACAAACTGGCGGGACAGGGCGTCAGGCTTGACGTTGCGGGTACCGGGCCGGTAACAGAGGGAAAAGTTGAATCGCGTAAAAAACAGGGACCATCTGGCTTGCCGAGAGTTCAGTCTTTTGGCGGACTGGATGTACTCAAGGTTCTTTTGATCAGTCCATACCAAAAAGGGCAGACTGGTCCCCTCAAGCCAGTGGCGCCATTCTTCAAGGGCCAGCTTAACAGCTAGCGGCTCTCGGTTACCAATGTCATAGTTCCTTTCAGCTGGTGAGAGTCGCCTAGAAAAGAAGGCGCAGGGGTGAAGCTTCTGGTCGTTGGCAGCCCGCTGGGATAGGATGGCTCCCACCCCAACATCGGAGGCATCCACCTCCACAACAAACTGTCTCTCAGGATCAGGGACTTGGAGGATAGGGGCAGAAGTAAACCGGGCCTTAAGGTTCTGGAAGGCCTACTCAGCCGAGGGGGACCACTGGAACAGCACTTTGGATTAGGTAAGGGCCATGACTGGGGCAGCCACGGTGCTATAGCCACGGATTAACCTCCGGTAGAAGTTAGCGAACCCCAGGAACCGTTGCAGCTGTTTACGTGAGTCAGGGACGAGCCAGGACGTAACAGCTGACACCTTGGCAGGGTCCAGCTGCATGATCCTCTGTCCCACGATGTACCACAGGAAGGAGACAGATGAGGAGTGGAATTCACACTTCTCCGCCTTAACGAACAGAGAATTCTCAAGGAGGCATTGAAGGACCACTTGGACGTGGTGAATGTGCTCCTCTCGGGACCGGGAGAAAATCAGAATGTCGTCCAGGTAGACGAACACATGCCTGTTTAACATGTCTCTCAGCACATCATTAACCAGGGCCTGGAAGATGGCTGGGGCATTGGTGAGGCCGAAGGGCATCACCAGGTACTCGTAATGTCCAGTGGGGGTGTTGAAAGCCGTCTTCCACTCGTCACCCTCCCGGATCAAGTGGTAGGCGTTGCACAGGTCTAGCTTGGTGAAGATGGTGGCTCCCCGCAGCAACTCAAAGGCAGAGGAGATGAGTGGGAATGGGTAGCGGTTCTTAATGGTAATGTCGTTGAGTCCCCTGTAGTCAATGCAAGGCCTCAGTGACTTGTCCTTCTTCCCCGCAAAGAAAAACCCAGCACCAGCAGGTAAAGAAGAGGGGTGGATGATCCTAAGCAGCTAGAGAGGAATGTATGTACGCCTCCATGGCCTCTCTTTCAGGTGCAGACAAGGAATACAGGCAAATACAACCTGGTTGCAGGTCAATGGCATAATCGTAGGGGCGATGTGGATGCAGAGATGAGGCCTTGGCCTTACTGAATACCTCCTGATAGCCATGGTATTCACTAGGCCCCCCTGACAAGTCTGAAGCAGAGCTGGAACAGTCTGACTGCTGGGGTGCAGCAGCTTGTTTCAGGCAAATCAGGTGACAGGATGAGCTCCACCCCAGGATAACTCCTGTTGCCCAGTCTGGGGGTTATGGCGGCGGAGCCAGGGGTACCCCAGGATTAGTGGATGCTGGGGTGCCCGCAGTATAAGAAACCACCGTATGGTCTCATGGTGGTTACCAGACAGGAGCATACAGACTAGCGTGGTCTGGTGAGTCACTGTCCCCAGTAGGTGACCATCCAGGGCGCTGGCAGGAACAGGGCATGGCAGGGGTACCCGGTCGATACCCAGCTGAAGGGCCAGATCCTCATCAATGATGCTGTTGTCAGCACCAGAGTCAATGAAAGTAGCGAGGGTGTGGGATTCATTATTGAGCAGGAGCTGAATGTGGCACAGGGGTCCTTGGTTAGAGGAGAGTCTTTTGGTTCGACTCACCAGTACATCCCCCACTACTGATAAGCTGTGCCTTTTGCTGGGCACCAGGATATAAAGTGACCAGCCTGGCCACAGTACAGGCAGATTCCCCCGGCGGCAGCGTTCACGCTCCTCTGGAGTGAGGCTGGTGCACCCAACCTGCATGGGTTCAGCGCCCCCAGGTTGAGACCCTGGGGTGATGCTGGTAGCTGCTGGAGGACCTCGAAACCGGGTGGAAGAGCGGCGATCTGTCTCCCCCTTGCGTCGCTCCTGTCTCCTTGCCTGGATCCACTATCCACTTGGGAAGTCAGTTCAACTAAGCCATCCAGGATGGAAGGCAAATCAAAAGAGACCAGTTCATCATAATATATTCTGCTAGTCCAGCCAGAAAGGCGTCACACTGAGCTGCAGAGTTCCAGTCACTAAGGCGTGCTCTAGTGCAAAACTCAATGGCATAATCAGCAACTGTCCGGTCTCCCTGACGCAGATCCATAAGTCCCTCAGTAGAATCAGGGTCCTTGGAGGCTGCCCCGAACACTTTGCGTAGCTCAGCAGAAAAAGCCAGGAAGGAAGAGCAGGCTGGCGTGTGCCTCTCCCATTCGGCGTTGCCCCACAGTCGTGCCCTGATGGTAAAGGCTACCTTAGCCTCCTCCGAGGCAAACGTGTAGGGCTGCAGGGAAAACAGGATGGATCAGTTTGTGATGAATGGGTTGCAGCCCTCAGGTTCTCCAGCGTAGCGCTCTGGGGTACCCACACGGGACTCATGTGCTGGAGCAGGCGTCAGAGCGGCAGGAGGAGGAGCTGAGACTGTCTCCTGGGTCAGGACTGCTGTTAGCTGTTGGACCTGAGCGGCTAACGCAGCAAATGCCTGCTCGTGGACTGCTGCTGACTGACGTCTCTCAGCGGCGGTGCTGGCCATCAGCACCTGTGAGGCGCGTGAACATTTTCTCCCATATAGTCTTTCCACAGTCAAAATAAGTTTGTGACTTTGCTTAAGTGACCCCACAAGTTAAAGCAATTTCACAGAAAATGTGAATCTTATCAATTTAATCTCGATGGCTTTCAATGAGTTAAAACAAAAAATAAAACTAGTGGGAAAGAAACACTGATAAAGTGGCAACATGAGGAATAGCTGGGAGGATGATAGCCCCTCCCCGTTACTATGTGACTGCCAAGTGGCTGTAGCTTTCTCCATCCCTATATTATCTGTATGAGTCAACAAAGAGGACATCAGATAAGGCTAGCGGGTGAGACGGGTCGAACAAGACATACATTGATTTTTAGAAGCGCAAAGCCTAATGGACGTGCAACACAATTTTTTTCTGTTCTGGACATAAGGTAAGAAAACTTACCTTTGGCCAATCAATAATTTGTCAATAGGTGTGTCTACGCAAAGTTTGAACATAACAAACAGATTTTCTGTTTTTGTCTCAAGCGTCAAGAGTATTTGTAAGCATTTAGTGGGGTGGCAGGAGCATAACTATCAGGTTTGTATACAAAAAAATATATATTTAATTCTGATGCCCCATCTGAAAGTGTAGGGAAATGTATGTCTAATACAATTCCCCAAAAGATTGTTTCATCCAAACTGAAGTCAATTGTAATTTTTTTTTAAAAGTTAAAAGTTAAATGTACATCTTGTAATGTTTCATGTTACATTGAGTTAATTATTTACAACTTCACCGTCTTCATTTGCATTTTTTTTCATTTGGAACATGACACTCGAGGGGTACAGACCATCACTGTATATATATTTGAATTTTTGGCCTCTCATTTCCCTATTCCTTTGGACTATAAATAACCAAGAGGAGCACTACAAAAGTTTGATCAATGTCTGAGTCAACAAAGTGACAAATGAGTTAACAAATGTATACATTACAAAGCCTGCAATCCTGAGATCTAAAATCTAAAATATGTATATGAAATAGTCTCTATACACCTTACTGCTTATTTGGATGCTTTTACATGCTTGCATTTTGAAGGTGGTCCTGGTGACTTAAATTCATGGTATTTTCATTAACAGGAAGCTGCTGGAGGAAGTAGTCAACACACTGTAAAACACACCTCAGTCGGAGCATCTGTGCCTCCGTAGCTGAAAAGACAAAATGACGTCATCAAACCTCACACAGGAATGGGTGGAGAGCATGCTGAGGTGGCAACTGGATTTGTTATCCATCCCAGCCACGGTCATCACTCTGGCCACCTTGCTGGCCGACCCCGTTCTCCTGACATGCATTTTCCTGTCCCGTGCCCTGCGTCAGGAGACGCGTTACCTGCTGATGGCCAACACCCTGACGGCGGACATGCTCTTCCTCATCCTCAACCTGGCCATGGTGATCTGTAACGCCATGAGGGCTAAGATGTCCTGGCTGGTCTGTGAGCTGATCACAGCCGTCACCGTCACCACCTACAGCTGTGCCATCCTCACCATCACCCTGATGGTGGTCGACACCTACGCTGCGGTTTGCTGGCCCCTCCGTTACCGTGACCTTCTTCCACCTGCCCGCACCCACCGCATACTGCTGGGGGTGTGGGTGCTTGCGGCCCTGTACCCTCTCAGCCTGTTGATCATGATGTTGGTGGAGAGGAAAAATCCGCCCGAAAGGGTCCTGTGTCTGGTCCTATTCTCCCTTGGCTTTATTCAGTTCAAGATCAAAGGGTGGATGTACGGCTACTTCTGCCTAGCCGTGGTCATCTGTGCCGTACTCATTTTTGTCTGCTACATTCGGCTCTACATGGTAACAAGGACCCAGGGCATCTGGCAGAGCCGCTTCTCCAGGGCCCGGGTCACACTGCTAGCTCACGGGGTCCTTCTCCTGCTCTACTTTGCCCCCGCCTTTGTTTTCATCCTGGAGCTCCACCTGTTCCAGAAGAAAGGCATAAGTCTGGATCTACGCGTGTGGATCAGCACAGTCAATATATGTGTCTTCATGTTGCTGCCCAGGGCGTTCGCTCCATACCTGTATGGACTGAGGTACAGGGAGATCTCTGACACTCTAATGCAGTGGCTGCACCAGCACAGGAGACTCGGCCAGACCACAGTTCCATGAAGACACCTGCAAACTGTCCGTTATTCAAATTTCTTTCATGGAGTTGATTGTGATGTACATATTTTCAGTTTTCTCAGTTGCCCTCCAAAAAGACAAAGATGTAACTGCAAGGACAGTAGTCAGGAGGAGTCAAAATCCCCCCAGTGCATTTATTTTTAATTTGACAAGCCATCAAAGAAGAGTCTATTTATTACAATATAACGTTTGTTGGTGTATATTGTCTAAATGCTGTTTTAAAACTCTCCCCAAATTCCCAAGAACACAGAAGAAACACTCAAATGTCTTCATTTTATCTCATTTTGGCCTACAGCTATCATATTTAAGAACACTGATTGTAAAACACTGTGTAATTTCTGTCTAAATTTAGAACAAAACTCCTCCTCAACTCAAATTCCAAGAAACAACACTGAGGACATGTCCTCTGTGTTCTCAATGTGTAGCTACAGCCCTGGTCGCTGCCCAGTAAAATGTAAATTGGTTATTCAACATCCCTGCCAGCTGTTGTCTTGTGTGTTTGATAATAATACGAAGAAGGAGAAGAACTATTTTACTGCTGTGTGGATCCAAATGAGAATATGCTGAACTTCCTTGCTTTCCAAGTTTATGTCTCAGTGTTGAGACAATTTTAATCCCATTTCTTTAAGTAAATAGTACAACCAACATATGTATTTCATCATCATCATTATTATATAACATAAAAGCCACTCAGCCTCAGTTTTATGACCATACTGTGGTAACAAAGCACTCAACTCCATTTGCCGTCAAAGCCATGTTTGTCTAAAACTGGATGTCCATTAACAAATGGCTGACTGACTTTAAGGCACTAGAGGAAAGAAAAGAGCACCGTCCCTCATTTAGGTAGGTGTGGACAGTGAAAAGTGATGAGTCAGACACCTGGCTTTAGGGACTTTTCTCTGCCTCTGCTGTGTAACCGGTACAACAACTCAACAGCAGAGGGACACATTTGTCTGTCCACTGCGTCACTGCTCTGTCCTGTGTTTGCTTGGTAACACGTGTCCCGGTGCTCACTGTCGCCTTACTGTATCTGGATCACATATGAACACAAATATCACATGTTCTGTTTGCCATTTTTCTATCAATTTTCATGGCACAGCTCTAATTATACAACATACCAGATACTTTTCTTTGTTGACTGATACAACTGCTTTTCCGTGGACATGGTTGTGTCGCTTGCCTGCTTATCTTCCTCGCAGTCTTCTCTGATTACATGGTTTTGTCCTGGTGAACTTGAACAGCAGGGCCCCGGGGGGGGGGGGGGGGGGGGGGGGGGGATACAACAACCTGCCTTTTGCAGTATTCTCTCCTAGGCTCGGCTGTGTCCATCCGTATCCTGAAGATGGTCGCTGAGTTGCTGATGTGTCTCAACTTCTGGATGTTCCAGTGAGTGTGTTTTACTGATGGTGTAGCCTACCTGTATGACCTCAGAGGTCACTGCTCCACATTAATGGTAGTATGCCTGTACAATGGTGGTCGCCAAGTGAGTAAAAAAAACTGTGTGTCCATTTCAAAGTATGCACAGACAGTAACTGACATACTGTTCGTATGATGTGTAAAGGGTACAACCCCCCCCCCCCCCCCCCCCCCCCCCCCCAGACCAGGACAGTGTAAACTGTCCTGGTCATTCATAACATCGTGGACACTTTCAGGGAACCCAGATGGGAGCTCTCAGAAATATTTTGCAACAGGGTAAAGAAGTTGTGACATCCTTTGTTCCAACTAAATTCCTCCCTCCCCCCCCTCACCTGAAAAGAACATTGCGTGCCTCGTTTCAACCTGTGTATTTCCACGTGTCCCCGGGATCACATTCCAGCTGTTTTTTGTTCGGCATATATACTTTGTGTTTGTTTTTTTTTTTGCCGTTGTATCGATGTAACATATACGTGTATACATATAACATATTTGTACATATAATGCGTATTTAATGACGTGTGTCTATACAATTTATGGTTAATACCATCGCACTAACTGTCCTCTACGTGTTAATATGAGTTACGTCATAACGCTGACTGTTTCGCGTGTGTTGCTCAACCGCTGTTACTTCTTGTTATGAACTTTTTTTTCTCCACCAAAAGTTTGTTTGCAAACAAAGGACGGCCACGTGGAGGACCAGTGGCGCTCGGGAAGTGTTGTTTCTCATTGGGGCAAAACGTATGCGACAACAATCACTTGAACTCAATTTCCCATGATGCACTAGCAGCACCAGCTGAGTGGGTGCAGTGGGATGTTTTTGTTTTTTTCGGCTGACAAGTATATATGGGTTCTGTGTTTACTGTTGGCTAGTTAGAGCGCTCTGTTTTTGCCATCACCTAAAAGTCAAAATGTCCCGGCTACGTAATAGCCTTCTTTGCTTTCCATAACTATACGAGGGCAGACATCGTAAAATATATCGATAAACTATTTCAGGATAAGATCTATTTTCGTCCATACTTTTTTTTTTTGTGTCCACTGTCAGAGAAGAGGAAGCTTTATCTGAAAACATCTGCGTAAGGTAACACCTTCTGTCTATAACAATGTTGTTAGCGAGTTTATGAGATCTGAGTTTATCATTATTTCTTGCTTTCCTGTTGAATCTTGTCACAATATGTTGAGTTAAGCAACTGCTAAGCTGGTGTTTATGTTAGTATGTTGTCAAGGGCTAACGGTCGGCACGAGGCAAGTCTCCTTTGTCTAATTAACCGAAACTACAGTGTGTTCTCTTCTTTTAGTGACCTGGCACCACATAGCACACATATATCTTACATGATTGTCTGTAATTAATACTTAAATAGTTATGTTATGCCATTTCATTTTTTTTTTTATTTGAACTAAATAACAACATTTTTTCTCCTCATAAATTTCTGGCAATTTCAACTTCTCTTATTTTCACATGGATAACAGCAAAAAGTAAGACAATTAAAACATAACACAATCAAATCTGCTTTTATTGTTTTTGTTTTTGTTTTTATATTTAATTTCACTCCTCCTTAATGGGTATTAGTCACAATGTAAATCCCTCTGAGTCAGACACCTCTGGCTAAACCTGTCCTCTGGTCTAACGTTACATGACTTCAAGGAGGTGCTGCTGCAGGCAAATAACGCACGTGAATCGGTTTGAGTCTGAGCCACAGTTAAAAATAAATAAAGATAAATGACCTCACAGAAAGAAAGGCCAGACCTGACATTTTTAACACAGACAGTATGGCCATAGATAAAAGAGTTCTATGTTTAATATGATATCTTCGTGTTTTAATGTGTCTTAATACACACACACAGTCTTTGTTGATGTGAACAAAGTAGACCTCACGGGGAACTTGTTTGCCTTAAATACACAAATGACGTCAGACTGCGGCTTTAAATAAAACAGAGAATATGACTCAAGGTCATGACTTTGCACTTGTTGTTCAAACAAAGATTATGTGCTGTCTGATAGAATCCCTTTCCTCGCTCTGTTTCAAAACAACCTGACGAAAGATGTGTACAGTTGGCGTCAACCTCTCTCCCGCCTGTGTCTCTTTATCGTCTTCCATCTCGTGCATTTCAATGTGCTGCAGGGCACAACCGTTTGGCAGCAGTCATGAGCAGGTTTCATTCCTTCAAGCTACTTTTCTTAATCCGTGATACAAGACATCTTACCACTACCCCGTGTGCAGAAAACTATTTGCGAGAACTCGCGTGCTTTTCTCCCACTTCTGCACACATGCCGTGTGGCTTTGTGGCTTTGCTCAGTGAGTGTATTGTTGGTCCGTGGTGAATGTTCTCAATTTGTGCTTACAGTGATCCAATTAGGTTGCTGGCTATCCCCTCCTACCTATCTGATAGGATGCCATGATGATGATAATAATAATAATAATAATAACAATGGAAATGTTTTTTTTTGTAATGATACTGAACTGCCTGCTCTCCATCCTCAGGTCATCTTGAAGTTTAGAGACGGTCTACGTTGACGGTGGCAGCCATGGTGTTGATTCTGGGCAGAAGGATGATCAGGGAGGAGTCTGGGATCAGAGACTCGCCGGCTGTCAAACGCAAGGTGCTCGCAAACGCTTTCCATCTTGCAACTTTTGTCTCAACTGACTTGAGTCCCAAATTGTCAAAAACAACAACCTTAATACATGTCTGTTGTCTCCTCAGGTGTTTGAGGTTGACTCCAAAACGTTAGCCAGCCAGGACGTCTTGGACTTCTGTTCCGGCTCATCCCACTCAGACGGCATCCTGCAGGTCTTCAATGAGTTCCGCGACTGCCGCCTGTTCACCGATGTGGTCATCAGTGTGCAGGGCCGTGAGTTCCCCTGCCATCGCGCCGTGCTGTCGGCCTGCTCCTCCTACTTCAGAGCCATGTTCTGCAACGATCACCGCGAGAGCCGCGAGATGCTCGTCGAGATCAACGGCATCCTGGCCGAGGCGATGGAGTCCTTCCTCTCCTACGTCTACACCGGCCGCGCCAAGATCACCACAGAGAACGTCCAGTTCCTCTTCGAGACCTCCAGCCTCTTCCAGATCTACACGCTGCGCGACGCCTGCGCCAAGTTCCTGGAGGACCAGCTGGACCCTTGCAACTGCCTGGGCATCCAGCACTTCGCAGACGCCCACGCCCTGAAGCAACTGGCCAGCCGCTGCCGCACTTACACCCTGGCCAACTTCTCCGAGGTGGCTCAGCACGAAGAGTTCCTCGCTCTACGCAAAGAGGAGCTGGAAGAGTACACCGGCAGCGATGAGCTGTCCATCGGCAAGGAGGAGGTGGTGTTCGAGGCGGTGATGAGATGGGTGTACCACAGTGTGGAGCAAAGGAAGCCCATGCTGAAGGCCCTGCTGCACAATGTGCGCCTGCCCCTTTTGCACCCCAACTACTTTGTCCAGACGGTGGAGGGAGACCAGCTCATCCAGAATGCTCCGGAGTGCTACCAGCTTCTCCACGAGGCGAGGCGCTACCACGTGCTCGGAAATGAAATGATGTCACCCAGAACTCGTCCACGCAGGTAACTGAAATGTTGACCGACTAGTTATGAGGGACGGTGGCAGAAAATAATAGATATTATCCGCAAAAGGAACACAGACACTGATTATTAGACAACATATTTTTGTGGGAAGTAATATGACTTATTCGTCTGATTTTTCTTTTTTTTCTTTTCTGACAGCCGATTTGTCTTGTTGGCTTAAAAACACCTCTTACATTGTGATGACAGAGATGAGTGTGAGATAAAACAACAACAACAACACATGCCTTTTTAAAGCAGTTCATTGATCTTGAACCCCACTTTGTATCGCTAAAGGTTACAACTCACGCATGAACTTTGTGCCACCTGCAGTGTTGTTGTTGCGTCTGTGCGTGTGCGTGAGAGAGACGGGGAGTGTTGTTGTGCTGAGCTGACAAGTGTGTCATTGAGTGAGCGGTGTTATGTAGGTCTTATTTTGAAATGGAAATGATAATGAGGGAGGCAGGGCATGTTCCTACACAGACCGGTTGGCTGGAAAGAAGAAAAAAAATGATGTGATGCAAGAAATGTCAATCATGAAATATTGAGTCTTGTTATCTTACCGGCAGTGTAACTCACTTTGCTGATGTGTTCCGGTTCTGAGCGTCTGCACCTGTTCACTTTTTTTAAACCTGTCTTCCAAATGTTCCTTTATTCCGTGCTATTTTAGTCTGAAGAGTGCCAACTTGGATGGGACAATGTGGTGTTTGACTAAGGACAAAGGTTGGCACTGACTGAAAGAGTATAAATGAGATACAACAGAGGCCCATATGGCAGCCCGCCGCACAACAAACAGCAGTGCAGCTGCCTTTGTGTGTCGGACAACTTTCAACGGTGCCAGTTGTCGGTTATTAAGGCTGTGTGGCGTGTATTTCAGGTGTATTGTGTCAGTATCCAGGCAGATCTATCCAGATCAGCAAGCCAATCAGACAGTTAGTGTCTGCGCAGTCAGCTTTGTTTGCCCTGAGGGCCGAATGCTCGAGACGGATGCCTGGCCCGCCCCTTCTTGTGTCTACACCTGCCCTTTTTGTCTCTTGATAAGCCTCTAGAATATAATTAATCGCACACACACACACACACACACACACACACACACACACACACACACACACACACATATAAAGCTACAAAGCTATAATGCTCCTGGGCTTGACTGTCTCGTGTATACAAGCACATGCAACAGCTCGAATCTCCCACCTGCATCGGACCTATATCACATACTTAGTAAACAGACAGAGACATGTTTACATTGGTATCCAGAATGTACTGGGTTTTATTTTATTATAGATAAACCACTAGTAGTGTTTATCCTGCATCAGTATTTTAGAATGGCACAATAAGAAGAGAAGCTGGAGTTGATTAGCTCCCCCTAGGAAATGTGGTCATACCCACGGCATGCGTTGAACAGCCAAATAGGAAAGCGTTGTGATCATGGAAATTCAGCCTCGGTCTCGTAGCCCCAAGTGGTGTGTTTGTGTTGTATTGATTGATACTTTCATTGTAAACTGAACTTTGCCTCCAAGATAAGTGAAGCCATTCTTGTGGAAACCGCCTCTCTGTTCCTGCCCTGGCACACATTTCTGTCGTGTGTAATTAGAAATCCCTCAAAGTGCTGACATGTGTATATTTGTATGTCTTCATAGCCTTTTGTATGGGCCTACAGACATGGTGTGTTTTAATTAGATACCATGCCTGTAATCTCCACATTCTTGTACGGAGCCTTTTAATTTTCACACGCTCGTGTTGTGTTTTGTGTTTTCATAATAGCCTCAGCTGTGTTGTGTTGTTTCCACTCCATCTCTAAATGTTTCTCTCCCTCTGACTTATCTTGTCCGCTCCCCCCTTTTCTACAGCTCGACTGGCTACTCTGAGGTGATCGTGGTGGTGGGGGGATGCGAGAGGGTGGGGGGCTTCAACCTGCCCTACACCGAATGCTATGAACCCGTCACAGGAGAGTGGAAGTCACTGGCCAAACTACCCGAGTTCACCAAGTCAGAGTATGCTGTCTGCGCCCTCCGCAATGACATTCTGGTGTCAGGTAAGACCCCGCAAAAATATTATTTTCCTCACATGTTATCTTTTATTTGGTTTTATTAATAAATAACTGAAATTGGCACAAACAACTTTTTATGTAGTTATACGCAATGTGATCAGGGTTGTTACAAAAGTTTCTCTTAACAACAGTAACCCCATACCCCCCAAAATATACATTCACAAGTACACTCAGGGACATGGTCAGTGTCTTTCTTGGCTCGGCTTGCCGTCTAATCCCCTAGTGGAACGGCAGGAAAAGGCCACGATGGCTACTCGCCCACTGTTATGTTTACAGCGACAGCCTGTTTGAGTTGAAGGAAAGTATGAGAGCAACATCTGGACGCACGCTCAGTGCTGAGAAAGGCCTTCATTGGCCGGCTCAGCCCCTCTCTCTCTCTCTCTCTCTCTCGCTATTGGTCAGTCATCGGGGTCACCACTTTTTACAACGGTTCAGCAGCCTTCTAGGATATTCTGTATGCAACTATCTGACATCCCTTTTAGATTTTAGACTCCACCAACATGCTGTGATGTGATTAGCTTGTAATCAACCTAATTCTGAGATATCATTACGCTCATTGCCTCTTGGCAATGCTGTTGTATTTTTGACTCTTGGGCCAAGTGTGGCGTAAGCCTTGTTTAGTGTAAAAAAAGATCTGGATAAAACAAAACATCAGTAATACATCTTTCATCTTAACTGATGAAGTCAGGGTAAAGGTAGCTGCTAAAGACAAACATTGATATAAACATGTGTGCTGCAGTTCTTATATGGTTGTTGCATGGAAGGGGGAGAGTTTTCATACTTTTTTGGGGGGAAATTGTTTCCAAGAATATGAATTGTCAGAAGTCCAAATGTGCCTGCGGGGGCTGCTAATGCTCAAACATGTTGATGAGCTGCAAAACATTACCGGACAACGCGGCAGTTAAAAAAGATATAGAGAAGAGAAAAAAAGGAAGAAGGAGATTTAGGGAAACGTTCCCCCGCTTCAGCAAAGAGTGTTGCAGTGTTTTGCTTTTTTTATTTTTAACGCTCTCACTGTGCCAAGTCCTCACGTGTTCGCTATCATTCTCCCCTCAAGCGCTGCCTGAAAATGTGAACATGCCCCTCCCCCTCGTCTTTCTGTCTCACCCACATTCACACACACACTACTGCTTCATAGCATATTGTGGTCTTCATTGCCTCACTCTGTCTTCTGACGTGATACATTTAATCCCCGTTTTTTTATCAGCTACTCTCTCAATTACATTCCCACACATACCTCATTCTGTCCGTCTGTTTGCCCCGTCGCCTCACCCTGGGGGACTGGTGCAAATACCTTGGAGGGCCTCCAGGCTCACAGCACAGTTGCAGTTAGATGTGGTCTTGAATAGGATGTGGCTCAATGTGGCTCAATTGAGTATAGAAAACCCCTGAGGACAAGGACGGGACTTTGCCAACCACTGACTTTGTAACCTCCATAGCATTGTAATCAGCTTCTTTGTCAGACCCACAGTGAGCATGCTTTGAGTTCAGGAGTACACAAGTCTCTTTAGCGTTGTCACAATACTTGAATATCTCACTTCGAAACAATACCTTGAAAAATATTGATGTTCAATAACATTTTTAATGTAACAGTGTCGAATTGACACAACATTTAAGGCATAAAAATTCGATTTTTATCAAAGAATTAATAGCAGTGCGTGTGTCAACTCGACATTTTAAATATTCGTTATCAATATGTATCGATGCGTTGTTACTTTTGACAGCACGATTTGCTCCACATTTGGACAATGTCTTGTCACCGAATGAGCAGAAAACACATGAGGGAGGGGTGCACGTCATAGTCACAAGTAGCCTGACTTCTCTCACTTGCCTGGAATGTTGTAATACACTAAACTAGATAGTTTGCATTTAGCAATTAAACTGCGTATCACTTCAAGCAATGCATAACTCTCATAAAGCTGTCATATCTGGACATCCCAAAGTCGCCGCCTTTTCGTTCTTTAAGAGCAAGCAGTGGTCCTCCCCGTCTGAGCCAGTCGGACTGTTTTGGTGAGAAAAGAACACTTTCTAAATATCTTTTTTTAGGTTGGCAAGGCTCTCTTATGAGTGGTCCGTCCTCCGTCAACGTGTTTCCTACATCCCTCAGGGGCAGCAAACTCTCTGGCTCGTTCACTATCCAGCTGATTAGCGAGCAGACACATACTATGACTAACTTCTTGAACACAGACGCCTGAACATTAATTACATTATATTACCCATGTATAACCGGTTTATTAACATATATGGCCTTTCAAGGAGGTGAGTCATTTTTTCATTAGGATGAAACATGAGCCTGATAGCCAGTATGTATTCTGAACCTATTGTTGGATAAAAGCCAGCAGATAACTGCCACCGAATCCAATAACCACAACATATCTTTTAGATAAGTTTTGATTGGTTAATTAACCTACATTTCATCAGATCTTTTTCTGTCCTCCATGCTAAAAAGTTAGCTTGTGCCAGCCATTGTATTCTTAAAAGATTACTTTGGATTTTCCCTCCCTCTGTGTGTATGTGTGTGTTCATTGGTGTGTGTGTGTGTGTGTGTGGGGGGGGTTATTGAGAGAAAGAGAGGGAGGGCACATGTTGGGGCTTGTTAAAATATGCAGAGAAAACAACAGATTAGACACCAGCAGTCATGCTGGAGCTCCATCAGCTGCAAAAGATACTTGATCATGGTGTGTTTGCTACATAAATAATGCGAAAAAAGGATGGTCAACACCTGTGCACTCATAAAGAAACATGATACTGTGTGTGTGTGTGTGTGTGTGTGTGTGTGTGTGTGTGTGTGTGTGTGTGTGTGTGTGTGTGTGTGTGTGTGTGTGTGTGTGTGTGTGTGTGTGTGTGTGTGTGTGTGTATGTGTGTGTGTGTGTGTGTGTGTGTGTGTGTGTGTGTGTGTGTGTGTGTGTGTGTGTGAGTGAGTATGTGAGGAAACCTTTTATTTACTCTCGAGACCCAGCTCAGGTCAAAGTCAGATAAGACACTTACAACTCTGCCCCAGTAAGAAGATAAAGCATTACTTTGACATAAACACACAAAGCTGGCTGAACACTGAGAGCAGCTCTGGTTTATTTTTAATCTTTTCATTTATAACAGATCAGCTCAATGACAAACGACAGCAATAACAATCTGAGTGTACCAGTGCTAAATATATTGTGCCCAAAATTGTCTTAACTATTGTCTTGAATATGAACTGTTGTACGTATATGTTTGTCCCTTGGTGCTCTTAGGTGGCCGTATCAACAGCAGGGACGTGTGGATGTATAACTCCCAGCTCAACCTGTGGATCAGAGTGGCTTCTCTTAACAAAGGCCGCTGGAGACACAAGATGGGCGTCCTTCTGGGCAAGGTAAGGAGGGAGCATCAAGCCAGATTTCTGCATTATCTGCATTGGGAGGCATGCACCGTAGATGCATCTGATGTAGCAGTTGATTTATGTTCAGTGCCAGATGCCACTCATTGATGGCACCCTCACAACTCTAGATCTATGTCGTACATTATCGAGCCCTCTCGTATACCCCAAAGTATTTCCTTTACTCTATGATATAGAGCAACTATGGAGCTATAATCGCTGCAAGCAGTAAAATCGGTTTTTCCAAGATCAATGTCCTACAGTTCAGCGACTGAGGCTACACGCGTGGCTCTGCTGCTACTCCACAAGTACAAATCCAGCGCATACGCTTTCAACGAAGCAACAGTTTGTTGCCCCAGGAAAATCTGCTTATCAGTGATCCTGGTCTATGAGGCCACCCTGTGACAAGGAGCAATATCATTTAATTTGTGTGTGCGACACATCCTTTTGTTGCCCCAGGGTTTGTAGACGACTGGTGCCAGCTCGTCTCACACCCAGTGGATACATACGTGCAGATTCAACAGAGAGAAGGAAGTTTGCCTTTATTTAAAAGCGGCATACAAACAAGTTCCTCAGCTACTGGAACAGTGCGGCTGATTCACTCATTAAATACCCAACACATGGAAAATACTTCACTCCTTGATCACTGCCTCTACTCTTGAGCTGTTACTATTTACAGTGTCTAGGAAGGCCAGGTGGACATTCTTGTTCGAGGGCAGTAGGAGTTTAATGGACATGTGCCAGCACCTCACACTTCCAAGTTAAGGACTAGCTTAGTCCACCTGCCCATATCATGTCTCACATTAGCCTGGGGTGGCCATACATAGCTGTGAGAACCCCTAATAAGCCTGTAAACACACACTTGGTTTGCATATGTTGCAAATTTAGCTCTGTAAATATATTCAGTACGTAAAGAAAAACTATCCTTAGATTGAATAGCTATATATTCTAATTTGTGAAATGTTTTTTTTACCACATGGTTCGTTTGGAAATGTTCTTAAACTAGATTGTCTAGTCTGTCTTCATTGCACAGCATTTACTTTTTTTTTTTTTTTTTCGCATTTGTGGTTGTAAAGACCTTAATCTTAATGCAAAAGTCGCTGATCTGTGTCGTTGAGCGTGTTCCTCACCAGAGGTTTCTCAACTGTAATTATCTGTTGTGAGAGTTGTGTAAAGACGAACGACCATGGATCGTCTTGGTTGAAGTAGGCCGAGCATAAACAGAGAGGACACAGAACACACCACTCACAACCTCAAGTGTGTGCTTTAGACATCATGTGTATAAGTACTTGTGTTTGTATGCACACATAAAGAACATGGACACAAGTACAAGTATTCTTGGAACGCTTTGGGCTAAAACGCTGCTTTGTTTACTTTGTCAGGAAGGGCCTGACTCATCTGCAGCATTTCTGAAAAACATTACTTTTTTTTAAAGCTCTGCTTGTGGCAAATCTGTATTGGATTTTCTATGACTTTCAAACAACAATCAAAATGCTTAGTTGCATTGCCACAGAAACAACCAAACACACATGCATGCATTCAAACTACACAGAGGTCCTCCACACCAGTGAGGTAATCGGCTGGAGGGTCTCACTCTGGCTGTAAAAGTCAGTAATTAACTCCAAAGTGAGTCATGTATCCAGTTATAGTGAAAACAAGATGGACCGAAATAGGTCATTTAACTTGACTCTAAAAGTTCTAGAACAATAATACTATACTTGCGTCCAAGGCCCGCTATCTTAGAGGTTGAACTGGTCAGGCATCCCACACAACATATAAGCAGTAATACACATGTAGTGCTTCATGGTATAAGCACAAACACAGGTTTTCGTCCTTTCTTGAAAAAAAGCATTCCTCTGAGATATTAAATCCCAGAAGAGGCTATTGTCTGCAACCACTTCCTCTATCTGCCCCACACATGTGGGTTTGTCTTCCCCTTCTCATATTCTCTTCCCTCTGTCTTTGTCTGTTTTACAGAGAATTTCTTTTTGTTGTAAATTATCTTTACTTTGTGCCCTTTTACCTCTGGTGCTTCTTTGTCTTATCGTTTTCCTTGAGAACTTCAGGTCTTTATCACGTCTTATATCTTATGTCTCTTTTAAGATCTATATCTGTGTTGTTGTTGTTTTTTTTCAATTTCCCTCAGAATTCAGTTCCCCCTCTTCCTCAGTCATTTCCTCGTTCTGCCTGTAATTTCCCCCCTTTGATGAGCAGCAAGGCTGAGTTTAGTAAGCGAGTCTGTGTAATAAGCATGTATGCACGCTCCTGCTTACATGCAAATACCTCAACACTTGACCTGCACTAACTCACGACTCAAACAATTTGCATGTTCAGTTGACCAACCAAATATCTTTTCACTGGCACACGTAATACCTATACTTGTGCAGACCTTCCATTTACTACACACACACACACACACACACACACACACGTCTAAACTTCTTAAGCTGGATCTTGCAGGGATAGAAATACAAGAACACGCTGTATTCTGTGATGTCCTGTTGGACTGCTTTGTGTTTCCTTAAGAGTAGAAGCAAAAAAAGTAGGTCACCAGTTCTTTTCCTCTCCCTGTTGTTGCTGCACTTGGCGACGGCTTTTCTCATCTATCCTAATGTTTCTCCCTCTATCTCTCTCTTTGTCTCTCTCACGGTCCGTTTCTCTCTTTCTTTGTCTCTATTGTTCTATGTTCATAAATTATATTTTCCCCTTGAAGGCCTCTGTGTTTCTGTCATGGTCACGACTTCTCACCAATCTGCATGTTAAAGACAGTTAATCACGCAGCCGTTGCCAGTGTTTGTTGCCAGCGGTCATAAAATAAGTCGCGAATGTGCTTGTTCGGTTGTTAGCAAGTGTGTCCTCAGATAGTCATGAATCATGTTTGACTTGTGTGTTTATGTGACTGCCACATACCCTGAGTCAGTACAATGTATGTGCTACCATCATGGAGCACACTTTCACGGTGTGTCCAAACCACGTGGGGTGTTTTATTGAGAGTCTGCGAAAAAAGAAAGGAGGGCTGCATCATGACAAAATGTTCTCCTGGAGACACCTACTGTGTCTGTCTGTCTGTCTGTCTGTCACCGTGATAGTGTCACAACTGTGCAGGATGCAGTCCCGGAACTTTAGAGGTGTGTAGTAACGATTATCAGCTGCTTCAACATTATTAGTATGAAAACATACAATTGTCTACGTGCCCATAGTTTTATTCTGTGAGTGTAAAGTGTGGAAACTGCCCCCACCAACATAGGCTACATTTACCTGTTGTTGTCATTAAAAACACAGAGACAACAACATTTTGAAACCACCACCTGAGTTGTTAGAGCAAGAGTGAGCAAGTTATTTTTCTCTGTTTCAACTTGTCAGTTCAAAAGGTGGTAGTACTATCAGTGTTGAATGCAAATACTTGCATCCACTTCCATCTTTATGTTCCCTATTTTTCCCTCCATCTTTCTTTGTCTTTGTTTCTCTCTTTTCTCTCCACCTCTCTCTCTCTCTCTCTCTCCCCCCCCTCCCTCTCTCTCCTCTGTTTCTTGTTTATGCTTCAGATTTAGTGTGGAGACAGGAACAGCCCGAGGGCGTTTTCTGTAACGCTGTCTTCCTATAACCAGTAATGCATTCTTCACACATGCTCTCCTTTCAGTTAATGAGGAAATAGAAGTTTACCATAAATCTGTTCCTATAACCAGTTATGTACTGTTGACACATGATCTCCTTTCAGTTATTGAGGAAATAGAAATGTACCATAAATCTGTACCTTCCACCAGCTTTTTAACACTCTTCATTCCTCATGTTCCCAATTGTTTTTTCTTATTTTGCCAATCATTGCGCTCCAGGAGGGTAGTACGTGTACTAATCAGAGTGCATATCGTATGTCAACTAAATTCTCCAGTCAGTAATGCTTTAGCTTCCAGTAAGGTTTTTGTTATTGTTAGTGAGTCATTTAATTATCAAGAGAATGTCGTGGGACAGAATTTAACGTTGGACATAAAATCTATTGACTGATAATAGCATTTTCAATTGTAAATTATAATAGGAATAAACAGATTTTGATAAGATTAGATCAATTTAAAAATCTCTATTAATCCCGAATGGGGACACTCATTTGCCGCCAAATCAACTCATACAGACAAACAACACATTACGCATTACATTCACAGTACATAACAACTAAATAACCCCATGAAGAGCCACTTAAGGCATGATTAGCAGCTGAAAGATGCTACATCTAAAGACCACATCTAAAAGGGTTCATTAAAAAATATGACCGCTGGAACAAAAGACCCTCTGAGTCTTTCAGTAGGACACTGAGGACTGATTTTAATTTGGCGCTTGTTCTCTTTCCTACAGCGACCTTAAGTGAGTCTGGGGTAAGGCCAATCACTGAGCCAGCCTTTCTGATCATCTCATTGATCCTGTTTCTAAGCCTGTGAAGTGATGCTGCCCCCCCCCCACAGCAGAATAGAGGACACCACTTAAGATTCCCTGATTAAAAAAAATCATGAAGAAGCTTCTTGCTGATATCAAAGGATCCAAGCTTCCTCAAGGCAAATAGTCTTGACTGAGCTTTCTTAAATAAAACAAACAGGGTTATTTTTCCAGTGTAATCTACTCTCCAGTGAATTATGACACCAATTCAATGTTATCTGTGATCCAGAGCCGTGTTCACAGATATAAGAACAGCGAGGACAGAGACAATGGTGCTTGTTCACATCAGTTCGTCATCTTTCACCTGCTCCTGATAGACTGGTTCTCTAAGTACTGACGTAGTGTTCATACTCATGAACTAGACGTGTGTGGCGCACATCACAGTTGTTCCAAGGTGCTAATCTCAACTCTAATCCAAATATGTTTGTGTGTCTCTCCCTAAGGTCTACGCGGTTGGTGGCTATGATGGGCAGAGCCGCCTGAGCAGTGTGGAGTGCTATGACTCCTTCTCTAACCGCTGGAAAGAGGTGGCTCCCATGAAAGAGGCGGTCAGCTCTCCGGCCGTGGCCAGCTGTGCTGGCAAGCTCTTTGTCATCGGAGGCGGGCCTGACGACGACACCTGTTCAGACAAGGTGGGAAACAGATGTGTGCACCCCGAACCACACACTTAGCACATAGTGATGAAAGCGGAGGGGCTTTTTGTCTCAGATAACTCGTTTTGGAATGCAAGGGACGTGCTAAACATTTTAATTTATTTTTTCAAAGCAGACTTTTCAGTGGGCTGTCTGAACAATAACTAATTTTGTTGGTTTCAACAGAGGTATTTATTTAAATGAGTCTGTCCTTAGATAGGCTTATAAATTACAAGCTTAAGTTTCTTGTTTGCGGTAATAATAAAAAAAAGCATAGAAAAGAAAAAGCGCTGCGTAAAATGTAGGATATGTTTCTGGTCAAACCTTCTTCGGAAAAGATATTGGAAACCATTTATTGTACGTGTATAGTATGTGCTAGTTCACAGACTTTGCATGGTTATATATTTTAGATGAATGATAAATGGACATTAATAGAGCATACTTATGATCCTTTCTACTGCCAACAGAAGAAACAAAGTAAAACCTACTGTTATGGCCTATGCTTGAAAGAAGCAATTGTCCTTTATAAAATACTAAAATGCTTCCTGAGTCACCAAGAATAGAGGAGTAAACATGTTTGACAGGACTTGACAGGTTACCCTGGAAATGGTGTTGTGACTGACACCCATGCCAGGTAGTAAACAAAGAGACTGTCATTAGCTGGAACTCAAACTTCAGTAGAAGTATTTTTTTCCTCCATGGAATAGCTGGTGTGCTTTGTTTATGTCTATGCAGGCTGGAAAACACGTACTACAGGAAGAGAGGCATTCTAATAAGAGTTAACCCAGCATGGCTGACTATTTCTACCTGGGTCAACGTGGCCAAAAAGGACTAGAGTTCGTGCTGGTTCCAATTTCTTAGCGCTACTTATCTCTGGAGTCTCCTAAAGGCAGCAAACGCATTGATTCTAAAGGTCTTTGTCTATTGGAGTGTGTTGTTCGTGTGAGCTGCAGCCACTGTTTGGAAGGAGGCTATTTGAAATAGATGTGGGTGAGAGAATGCTAGGATTGTATGCAAAACCACACAGTGAAGCTTAAGTCAGCCCACAGAACAGCCAGTAAAAAGAGCTCCATATTTCTTTCTATTCAACAACTATTTTCCCACCACATGGAGTCTATTGTCTTCTTTCTTCTACCACAATAAAACACAACTAACTAACTACATGTAACTGTATGTCAGGTTCAGTGCTACGACCCAGAGACAAACTCTTGGTTGCTGCGGGCCAACATCCCCATCGCCAAGCGCTGTATCACAGCAGTGTCCCTCAACAACATGGTCTATGTGTGCGGTGGTCTCACCAAGTCCATATTCTGCTACGACCCCGCAGAGGACTACTGGATACATGTGGTTCACACCTTTAACAAACAGGTAATAGATTAAATGCAGATCACTCCAGGATTAGGCTGTTTGAATACACCTGCAAAGAATCCTCTGAAGCCGCAATCTCTGATTTCTGTCCCTCTCCCTGCAGGAGAGCTGTGGCATGTCGGTGTGCAACGGCAAGATCTTCATTCTTGGCGGCAGAGGGGAAAACGGCGAAGCAACAGACACCATCCTGTGCTACGACCCGTCATCAGGCATCATCACCGGGGTGGCGGCCATGCCGCGGCCGATCTCCTACCATGGCTGTGTAACCATCCACCGCTACAATGACAAATACCACAGGACCTGACCATAAACAAGCACACAGACACACACACACACACACACACACTAACTGAAGAACTTTAACTTTCTTTGAAACTTAAGCTCTTCACCCATGCACAACACAAACACAACTACACACGTCTTTATAACAGGCACATTAAGTTGCTCAGTCCACAGTAGCTGAGCTAATTTATTTCCTCACAGCATCGTGTAGCAATACTCATTGTGATGCTGTGAATCATTTGCTGTTGTGTACCATCATTATTGCCCTTCTGTGGAAATGTGGTTGATGACGCTAATGGCTTGTCTGTAACCTGAGCTCAAGTGAAGTCGGATCGAAGTGGCAGAGGTGGCTTTGCATTAGCAGTAACTGCACAAGGTTGGGAAGTTATGGATCATATATGACAGAAGTAAAGAAACTGATTACGATAATGGGAAAATAAATGAATGATAGAAATATAATATATATTTAATTGAAATTGTTATGGGAGATTGGATTAGCATTAAGATCACGTATCTGTGGTGACAATATTATAAACTCACGGTTCACTTACTTAGCTTTTCACAGAGCTTTCAACCATATCCCATCAGGTTTACTGAAAGAAACCAAGGTAAATGGTTTATGAAAAGCTAATTATGAAAAAGTATTTTTACACAAATGAAAAAACACTAAAGTTTCTAACTGTTTCCCTAACTGCATATTAGATGGATTTAATACTACCTGGCAGGACTTAAACTCTTAATAACATCATTGAGTTGTAATAATTAATTTTATTATGATAGTGATTACAAGCAGGTAATCAGTTTAAGTGTACTTGTGCTTTTATTACTGTGCAAAGTGACCTCACCCTTAGATCTAGGTTGCTGATGAGCTCAAATGAACTCCGATAGTGCTGATGAACAAGAAAAATATCCATAAGACAAAAAAAATGTAAACAAAAAACACAGGTAAATGAGCCAAGAATGAACTGTCAACAGAAGAAGAATGGTATGAACCTATTTTTTACTGACAGATGAGCGGCCAGGTGAGATATCTAAACTTAAACCCAATGCACTCCATGCCGATATTTACACACAGCACTTGTAGAGAACATTAAAAAAGTACTGTCCTCCGCTCTTTTAACTCTTTTCCTTTACACTAAAAATGACCTGATGAAAATGTGGTAAACAGTCAGCCAGCTGTTCTCCCACAGTATCAGTGGTTCTACGTTGCTCTCACCCGTTGACGTTGAGCAGGTTTAAGAGAAGAGATTAAGAGCGGAGGCTGTACCAAAATATTGGAATACAGCCACTTTTTGCTTTGCCCTCGTTTCCTCCTCATATCACCTAGTTCCACTTCCCGTATGTGTTTCCCTTTTCCATCCTCCAGCTGTGTCATCACCTCACATTTCCATGTCTCCTTTTAAGCTTTATTATTATTATTATTACGCTCATTTTTCATTACTGTCATTTTGTTTTTAAGTTATACTTGTTTGTCCTTTTTTTACAATTGGATGTTTACTGTATTATAAGTAGCTTTAGTGTGTCTATTTCATATCGATGTTGGATCATTGGTGTACTGGGCTTGTGGGCGGTTTTGCAGATGTGAGAAGCCTTTGTAGATCAAACTCAAAGACTGCTCTGAACAAGTGGCGTGCGTGTTATGGTATGTGTGTGTGTGTGTGTGTGTCTTTCACGACTCGGTCTGGATGTGTCAGCGCCAAGGAGGTTTATCAAGGAGTTCTAGTGTGAGCATTGCACGACTGGTAACTTTTGTTTACCGAAGTTTTCACACTGATGGTGGCACCTCTCACCTCTGCACTTGCAAGATGTATCTCGGGGTAACCATAGATACCTCCAGATGTGCATGTGTGTGTTTACTGGTCAGCTCAGGTGGTGTGTGTAGCACTTCTATACCTCTGACAAAGGGAGTTAAGAGTTCTGAATGACGAGGATTTTGGATGATGTGGCTCATGGTCAGTAAAAGTCACATTTTACTACAGTAGGCGTTGATAGACTCGAGATATTGCTGTGAATATAACTTTTAATATGTTTTCTTTGTTTAACTATTTAAATGTATCTCTTTATTGGTTGCATATTGAGTTGTTCTGTAACTGAGAGCCCCAATTGTGCACTTTAACAGAATCCTGTTAAATTTAAAATTATATTACGAGAACTTTTTTTTTTGTTGTTGCTTTTTTACTGTATCAGTAAATGTTCTTTGCTTTCATGTGACGTATGGAAGAGACAGTGAAAGGTCCTGTCAGCTCCTCCTATTGGCCACTACCTGCTATGGCTTTGATATTCTAACAAAAACAACAAAAACTGCAGGAAGAGAACAATGTCAAAAGTGAGTAAGAGAGTTTTGGCTTTCCGTTTAAAAAAAAATGCTGGGGATCGGTGCATTTGTACGTTTGTTACTGTCCAACAATGGGTACCTTCATAACACACAGTATAAGAACATCAGATGTCGAGCTGTCTTCCGTCTGTCTGTCACAATGACAAAAGCATGTGGGGGTATTTCGGCTTAAACCATCCCCCAGGCGTTTTCTCTGAAGGATGAGTTCTTGGTCAGGACTTCAACAGAAGTACAGGCTGTAAAGAAAACATCCTAAGGCCCACTCAGAGTTAACTCAGGAGGCCAAAAAGAGGAGACTGAGGGGCAAGAATGTGGTAAAGCAAAAGAGTTAGAGGGAGTTAGATAAATAGTGAGAGAGAGAATTTGAGTGTGTGTGCGTCTGTGATTTCACTGAGTATTTACACATAACAACACGTTATGTTGATTTAAAGATTTTCATTATTCGTGATGTAGAAGCATTCATACATTGTTTGCTTTGATAAGATTATTGTTTTTTATATTGATTTGTTTTCTTTGCCTTTGACTGGTGTGGTGAGTTGCGGGAGCCTTTGCAATTTCACCTGACATGATCTGAATTAAACCCTGAAGAGCTGAGCATTAAAAGTTGATTGATGGATTTTGATGTGAATGCAGATAAAAACCAAAGTGGATTAGATTCAATCCCAAAGGGGACTTCGTTAAGTGTCATGGGGTATTTTGCACTTGCATGCAAGATGTGGAGGGCTGTAATGTGTTAGTTGCAGAATGCTGCCCGATGTGCCTTAATAAAAGAATGACAAGTGGGTAATTAAATTGTACCGTTTTTATATAAACTTTTCTTATCGTATGTATGATGTGATATTTTAACACCACTTTCTCCTCGGATGCTCTTTGTCTAACTGCGAGAAAGCTTCGGATTTTTGTAAACTGCAGGATGTGGAAATGTGGTTGACTTTTGTAAGAGAAACATCAATAAAGTTTTCTTTCCATCCTTACACGTGTAAACTGTCAGTTAAAAATGGTTAAAGAATGAAGCAATATGAAAAATAGTATAGTGTATTAGGTTAACATAGTTTCGAGTTTTAAGATTGCACATACATTCTTTATTTTGACACAAGTTCTACACACTATGTATGTACAGTACATGCCAGCCTTTAATTTAAACTAAGAGAGATTTCCTGATAATATATGTATTTTTTAAACTATGACAAGAAAAGCAGCTCTTGTACTGGATGAAGCTGACCCAACCATTATTGGGTGTTCTCCTTTAAATTAGTATCAGCACATTGATCTTCACGCCATACAAATGTGGGAGATAGAAAAGAAGTGATTATACTAAATGATTGAACCCGTAGCACGACCAACCACACTGAAGATTTCTATGAAGACATCGCAGATTTCTTGTTAACAACCAACTACTATGAATACAATAGGAAGTCTTATCCAAATGTCTGCTATCTGCTCCGTATGGCTGGTGAATATTTTATCTGATCAGGGGATGAATCACTCTTATTGGTGATGTCTGAATGAGCCATTGTGTTGGACATGAAAACAGCATATAAAAGCAGCCACACTCTTTCAAGCTGGTATTGAGCAACTCGTTCTGCAATAAACATTCATGACGCCTTTTTGTTTTGTCTAATGTGGTGATTAATATACTCCATCTCATGGATTAGTTTATTAAAAACCCACAAACATTCTTCTCATAGATTCTCATGGGCACATTTGTGTCAGCTAATTAATCTTGTTTATAAGATAATTGGCATTGGCTGCATACTCACACCCACATACATCCTGGTGAAGGCCACAAACATGCACAAACTAATAAGTGGGGTACAGTAGAAGACTGCCTTTTATCCCCTAGCTTTGTAAGACAAAACTACATTTTTTCAGTCAGTCAGCCATACTGGAGAATGTTGACATCAACATGTAACGTTACGACTTCTGGTTGTATTTTTCAAAATAAAAGACGGGATTTTCCAAACTGACAAGAAAATACATTTGTTTACTTTTGAGTATTCCCATCAGTTCTACTAATTCTGCTGCACCACATTTTTTACTATTCAATTTATATGACTTATTTGAATATGATGCTTTATTATGAACGGTGGTGGAAAATAAATATGTAGCCCATGTTTACTCACGCATTTTTAAGTACCTGTACTTTATTATTTACATTTTGAGGGTTAGGAAAGCCTACAACAGTATGTGTATAAGCACGGGTTCTTGAAATGACCTCCACCACAGAGAGCTGCAACTGTAAAAAGCTGGTTTACAGTTAAATGGCAATTCATCTCTAAAAAAATATAAATTTATAGTAGTCTATATCTTGCTCATGAAACGTCTGAATGCAGGACTTGTAATAGGCTATTTTTACACTGTGGTACTGCTGCTTATAGCTAACTATCTGACCACTTCTTCCACCACTATGAACTACACTACCCAGCAGCTTATAGTGTTAAAGCAGTTAGCTCCCACTCAACAAGCTAGCTACAACATCAAATACAGCTTTAAACGATGTACATATGTAATAATGATTAGATGATATCATCTTGATGGCTTAACATTCACGTGGTCTATCTGGCTGTATAATGTACATTGACAGTCATCAGACAAGGAAACTATGTGGTGCGTGTTAAGTATCTCTTGGAAAAAGCTTTTTAAAATAAATTTGGCCAAACTCCACACTGCTGGAGGAGAGGATTTTTTAAATCTATATTGTGGACTTCATGTGCTCATGAGAAACATGTTTCACTTCTTGTCACATGTTGATCTTCTAGTTCATGGCATGTGAACATTAAACATGTAATATTAATAGCAGTAATACCTACAGGTCTACAGCTATAGCTACTGTCCTGGCTTAAAAGCAAGCACATGTGCATTGATGTTCTAAAATAAATCATTGCCTGATTGTAGTCAATCCTGCCACACTCATATGATGGCATTAATTATTCCCATTGAATCAGTCATAAAGAAATGATGAGAGAGTAAAATATCTGAGTTCTTGTGTATTGTTATATCTTTGTAAAACAGTGGTCCCTGGTGGCTGTTTTGGTGAGTTGCAAGGCTAACTATCCACTTCTTAGCTTACTTGTCCACCTCGAGATTTAGCAATTTACTACACACAAGTGTGTGAGATGAATATAGCATAACGCAAAGGATATGCTATCACTGAATTAAAACACACGCCTCACAAAGAAACGTTGCTCCCCAGCACAGGGCACTCCAGTAAGTTTACATTTCAAACGGATTGAATCGGTGTATACAACTGTGTGCTAACGTTAGCTAAATTAACAAACAAGGCTAGCAGTCGGCTAACGTTACCACTGCCGGCTACACGAACGTTAGACACTATCTGGTAGCGTAACGTTTAATCATTTTGTTTACAATTGGCTTCATTGAAGGCTCTGGTTTCTCCTATATTAGCATAACTAGCTAACCAGTCCGTGCTAAGGTTAGCTGTGGGAATCAGCTTCTCTGCTAGCTGGCTAATTCGATGCTAAGTGTGCTACCATAACAACTGGCCATGGGTAGCATGGATGTGAGGAGCTAACTTTAGCTGTTTTGAAATGCATTTTTCTTAATATGTTATTCTTCGCAGGCGGTCATGTCAGGAGTTAAAAGGAAAATAGAAGGCAATGACCCCGACTATGATGACATTTCGCTGGTTCAAAACAGTAAGAGAAACAAAGCGGCTGAACATAATGGTAAGTTTATGATCCGAACCCTGAGACAGTGTATGTGCTTTGGTTGCATGTTGTGACACCTGACAGGTGATTTCTTTTAATGTGTGTACCTCCTGCCTCTTCAGCACGAGAAGTAGCGGTACAGAAGATTGAAACCATCATCAGAGAGCAGTTTTCTTTGGAGATGAAGAACAAAGAGCATGAGATCGATGTGATAAGTCAGGTAACGTTATCTCCGGATGACGCTGGAAAGATGTCTTTTCTTCATTTCATTATACGATTGTTCACTCGTTCACGTATCAGTAATGCAGAGATACAAAAAAGTAACTTGCATACTTTTTGTATGTTTACAGTATAAAGCAGAGCATTTTGGTTAATTGTGTTGTTTCCATTATTTGCAGAGACTCAATGAAGCCAGGAGGATGATGGACAAGCTCAGGGCATGCATAGTGGCTAATTATTATGCCAACGCTGGAATAACAAAGCTCCCGGAGGTAGATTCCCGTATATTCATGCTCAGACAACTGTCAGCTGCTCTACAGTGGTGGAATAGTACAGAAGCAGCAACCATCATATCTTCTGTGTCTCCTAGCATGTTTCTAAGAGTGACCCTGCCGTGCTGAACCATCCGGCCATCCGACGGTTCCTGGAGTCCCCATCCCGGTCCTCTTCCCCTCTCAACCAGGGCTCCGAGACTCCTTCTCTGGCCCACTCGGAGTCCGAGTCCCTCTCACAGCAAGGAGAGGGAGCTGAGAGGGATGGAGAGGGGGCCTGGAGAGAGGACGGCAGCAGGCAGGAGCGCAGACCGGGGCGCAATACAGGCAAAGTGAGTTCAAGTGACAAAGACGACAGGGTTTATTTGATGAATGCAAAGTGGTACCAGCATTAATCTTGCAGTTTTTTTTTTTTGTTTTTTTTCATCGAGCTTGTAAATGTTCTCCATTATTTGTCGTAGGACACGTTTGGCGTGCCGTTGTCCTTAGGAGCAGAGCAGAGGGTGACTTATCACACTGGAAATGAAGCCTCTAGACTCTATGCAAAGAAGACCATTGTAGTGGGGAACGTGTCCAGGTATGTAACCAAACTAAGCAAAAGCTTTATTCACTTTGTCACCTTTCTGACTTAGTGTAATGTAGAGCAGGCCTTTGTAGTTTAGGAGCATCTTAGGAAGTCATGAGACTGTTAACATGATAGAGGAAAATAATCACATTTGTCTATTTCTTTTGCTTCTTTTATATGAACTGTTAAATATGTTTCGGATCACAAAAAGGCCTCTCCTCCTTTATTTTGATGGGTCACAAGTCAGAATGTTGGAAAAACCACAACATCAAAGTTTGGATTTTCATCAATCTCTTTGAAAACCTGAGACAAATATGTCGATGTTTCAAATGTCTCTAGTTAAACACAATGACATGTCATAACAACGAGGTGCTTGTTAGTCATAGATACAAATATCACTGAAATAATTTTCTATCATATTGGCTCAACCTGTCACTACATCCTGACAGTAGTGCGTGAGACAGATATAATTTTTGAGAACATCAGGTTCCTTTGCCTCCTCTCAGTGCTCCTGAAGGCATTTGTAAGTTTCCACCGCTCCCGAAGGAAAACAACCAATATTCATGCCAATGAACGCAGCTGTCAATCACTGCTTGTGAATCCAAATTTAAAAACGAGGCAGCGCTGATCAAATGAAACAAGATTCTGTTACTGCAATTGAGAAATAGCCTAGTTTGACAGTTTGACCAGAGTTCACAAGCGGTGATTGTCAGCTGTGTTAGAGACTCTTCGGCTCTGATTAGGAGCACTAAGAGGAAGAAGCACAACGTAACTTTCTCATGCGCTACAGTCAGGATATATAGTGATAGTTTGAGCAAATATGTTAAAATGTAATTTTTTTTATACACGTTACCTACTGAACCTTTTCAAGTACAGAGTAGCCAGATGTTTTGCTACAGCTTTTTACAAGTAATTTACAAAGTTAGAGAATATGTGTGAAACCTATGAATGAGTTTTAAGCCACACATTGGCTTTGAGCAGGTAGTTACCATAGAGGTGTTGTAAAAAGAGAGCTGCAACTCACTGACCCAAATTCATTTAAACATCACCACCAAATAGTTTGAAGTATCAAAAGAAGTTTGAAGTTGATGTGTTCAGTGCAAACATGTTGATGAACTGAGATGAACTGTGCACTAGAGTGGTATTTGTTTTGATGTAAGTTAGTGCGACTCTTCCGGTATGTCTCTCCCTCAACAGTTATTGCATGACTGTGGACTGAAGAGCTGAAACACAGTTTGGTTTCGTTACAAGCCCGGTCTTGATGCAGTTACATCAAGAAAAATACCTTTTTTTTTTTACTTCATTTAATTTATTTTCCCCCCGGCACGAGTTGATCCAGATAACTTGCGGTTCCTCAAGACCGCTTCTTTCAGTGTAACACGAAGCACATGCTATTTCTGACAAGGCCCATGTTTGTTGTGCACTCTAAATGTCCTGAAGGGCTAAGCTGGAATGTCATTTCTCATGCGCTACATCATAGGTGTGCATATTAAGAAAGGCCCCTCTGGTTGTCTTTGCTCTTTATCTCTCGCCCTCAGGTACATTCCCCCAGATAAGCGTGAAGAGAACGACCAGTCCACCCATAAGTGGATGGTGTACGTCAGGGGCTCCAGGAGGGAGCCCAGTATCGACCACTTTGTGAAGAAAGTCTGGTTCTTCTTGCATCCCAGCTACAAACCCAACGACCTAGTGGAAGTCAGGTTTGTGTGTGTCTGTTTGAGTGTGTTTGAGTGTGTTAGCGCTCTTCAGTCATGCACACAGGCAGAGCTCCCCCTCTTTGTTGCACAACTTAGCACTCGGGTGCTGATTTAACAGGAGAAGTCGGAGAGATCGGGACAAATGACAACTCCAATAACATTTGCCGTCACGTGTCGTGTTGCCCGTAGACACAATGTTTACTTCCAAACTGACACCATTATTCTAGGTCAGTAGTTGGCCGCACCTCTTTCCACGCACCACTTGCGAAACTGAAGGAAGCAAGGAAACAATTTGAATAATGGCACCGGGATGCGTGAGAGGCTGTCTTCATCATCGGCTCACGTTTAATGAAACGACTTTCAGACGACCAGCAAAAACAGTCCGCTGAGTCTGAATTACCCAGTTCACACTGGGTAATTCAGACTCTGTTGTAAACAGACTGTTTAATAAACAGTGCCTCCTGGTGGAGATCAGGTTGATACAGCTCATCCAGCTTCGTGCCCATCAATCATATCTAAAAGTGAAAAACTATATTCATTGTGCACGCACATCGTTAGGGTGGGGTCTGTGACGTCGTTTAGCACACAATGAGTCAGACTAGACGTCAACATGAACATGACTAATAGTGGTCACACCTACACAGTGTAGGCACTCAGAAAAACATGCGTGTTTAGGTGTGTGGCTTAGCTCAAAGGTGTGTAGATTTTGTGTCGCGCACTTTAATTTAGGTGTCTAGAAGGAAGAGGGCTTATTGCCTCAGGCCCTGTGGTTAAGATGTCTCATTTTAGTTTTTATCTTCTAAAAGTGGCGATGGATTAAAATTTTTTCCCATGGCTTTTGAATAAATGATCTCTTTCATCAGCCAGCTATCCTGAGCTGTAGCCTGCTGGCTCTTTCCGCTGACACGGCACTCGCGTTGCAGAAACGGCCTCTCATAAGCTCCCTCTGACTGACTCGAGTCTTCATGCCAAGTGAGCCCCACACAGCCTCGCCGCTCCGTGCTCGCTCTCGACACAGCCTGCATGTAGATGAAGGGGATGAACATAAGTAAGATTAAAAAAAAACCAATAATGCATCACCCATAGTCTACTCTTGAATAGACACACACAAGGATATGCACGCACATAGACATGTCCTTGTAAGTGCTTGCAGTTGGAACAGTTTCTGTTGTGAGGGGATGAAAACCTCAAGCTTCAAAGGGGGAGAAGATGAGAGACCTTCAAAGTCATTCATTTAAATACAAGATCAAAACTCCTTCCAAAACACCACATTTAGACACCTGGACCTTAAGGAGCACCATAGAAAAGCCATGCTGTGATTTATTATCTAAAGCCACGATTGGATGGCGAACACTTCTGCTCAGAAATCCCCTTATTATGAACAGACCTATTCAAGTCATACATTGTGCATGCCCTTAGGAGTGTAATGAGGCTGTTATTGTCCGAGAGGTCACAACAAGTCATTTTATACAGTGGCGGTAAGTTTAAAAAAACAAATGGTCTCACTGTGTGAAATGGCTACTATGTGGACTAACATCATCACATATGAACACAGTTGAGCTCTCTGGATCCACAGCAGTGTCGGCCTTCTAGTCATCCCCAATTTCTGCTGTTCCAAGCCTGTTTAGGGACCCTGGTATACTACTCAAATACGTATTCAACACATATACTGCATGCAAAAGACTTTATGGTGTGTTCCCAGACCTTCATGAGATCAGCATAAAGTGGGCTTCTCTGTAGAGGGGAGACTTGTGGGTACCCACAGAACCCATTTTCATTCACATATTTTAGGGACCCCTCCAAAAATTCAATCCCACTTTTCCCTCGCCAACATTCTGCCTACATGTTGAGCTTTATTCAGCCCCCTTTCCAACACGCATGACATGGTTGGTACTAATGGATTCATTGGCTTGTTTTGTAGCTTCCTGTTGTTTGTTTTTGTGCTGCATCCTTCATTTTGTTTTCCCTCCAGATTTGTGTTTGATGACTTTACATCAGGCTTTTTCAATGTGTTTTGTCCTCAGTGAGCCACCCTTTCATTTAACACGTCGCGGTTGGGGGGAGTTTCCTGTGAGGATCCAGATCCACTTCAATGACCCCCGCAACAAACGCATTGACATCATCCACCAGTTAAAGGTCAGACCACATCATGGACCACAGCGCCAGTCGGCTTGTTTTCCTCTTCAGACTGAGACGCAGTGTTTTTCCACATGCAGTTGTTAACTGAGCCTCTTGTTGGTGTGTCTATGAAGTCCTTTGTGTTTGTGATGACTTCTGTACTGCCTGCACTGGTAAATTACAAATTAGGTACTGATGATCTTTTAATGTATTTAATTGATTTGGGCACATTACCATGAATTAAAGTCTTTATTTGTATCTATCTGTTCTTTTCCTGCAGCTGGACAGAACATACACTGGGCTGCAGACGCTCGGGGCAGAAACTGTAAGTTATTAATGTTCACTCTGTTGACTTTTTTCCCCCCCTCAGAGCTTCACTCTGACAGTGAGCTATATCTGTTGCAGGTGGTTGATGTGGAGCTCTATAGGAACTCTCTTGGGGAGGACTACATCCCTCAGCCCTCTTCCTCCAAGGTGACTCACAGAGCAGACAGCCCCACGTCGGCCACCTCCCTGGCCCACAGTTATGGACCCTCCAGTCCTCCCATCTCACACGATGCCAGTGTAGACAAAGGTATGCACACAGAAACATTGATTATGAAAAAGTCCATTTACACTGTAGTAATTAAAGGTCCCCGTTGGAGTTTTTCCTGTGGCTGTATATAGAATTATTAGGGAGGAGTTTCATACTCTTATGCTGGATAGATTGTATTTTTACATCTGTAACTCTGTCACGAGATGCGTACCGTAACTCCAGATGAGGTTGAAAGGGAGGATAAAGGAAATCTACTCTTTCATTTCCCTTTTCGAGGTTTCATCAAAGCGGAGCCGGGGAGGTCTGCAGGTGGCCACGGCGCCGGCCTCGCCGCCGGTGAACGCACTCCGACCCGACCCAAAGTCGCCGACAGGATCACTCTGGGCTCCCACGGCAACTCTGCCTTCCAGCCCATCACAGCGAGCTGTAAGATTGTCCCCCTGGGACACCAGCCGCCCAGCCCCGCGGAGTCTCCCAGTAAATCGTTCCAACCAATCACCATGAGCTGTAAAATAGTTTCAGGTAAATGTCTCCACCCAGTGGCCGTTTGACATTCGCGTGTCTCGTCTAACAGCCAAATGTTTTTAGAAGACTCGTTTATTTCAGATTTTACACTGATATCAAATATGAACACCACTAAGAAACGCTGACCGCGTGCACTTTTCTGTCTATATTAAACTTTGTCAGAGTTCCAAATTTCACGCTATTGTTCTGTTTCTGTGTATTTTGCACATTTTGTTCCCTGGCATTGGTCTTCATTCTACACTTGGTCTAATTATTTAAAATGCAGCCATCACAAGAATAATCCTCGCGAATTCCTCCTTTTGCTGTTCCAGGCAAAAATGATAGAAATGGTCTCTGCAGGAAAAAAAATGTTTCTGCCTCATCTGACTTCTTTAAATCTGCATTCATGGACAGTTCAAGTTGGGCCAAATTGCTTGACTAGCAGGTTGCACAAAGGAAAAAAATAAATAGACATCTATTCCTCAGCCTGTGTACTTTCTTCCCCACAGGGTCTCCCATCTCCACCCCGAGCCACTCGCCGCTGCCTCGCACACCGACCACCTCGACCCCGGTCCACAGCAAGCAGAGCTCCTCGTCGGTCCTCAATAACCCGTACATCATTGTTGACAAGCCTGGCCAGGTGATCGGCATGGCTTCCTCATCCGCTGCCGCCACAGGTACGCATCTCCCACTCGGTATCAAAGTGCCGCTTGAAATCGGAAGTGGAGTCTGAGCCGCCCACATAGAATATAGAAATGTCTGTGAAGAATGTTCTCTATAGCAGAACAAATGGTGAACAATACCCTCTAGACTCTCCATCTCTCGCTCTTTATTTAGCTCGTCCTCCTTACAACCTTGTTCTTTCTCATCCAGCTCTTTGTACTTCTTCCCTTCTGCTTTTTTTTTTTCTATGTCTCTATCTGTTCCTGTGTTTCTCTTTTGTTCCTGTTTTGCAATCATAAAGTATGCCGTGTGGTGAGCCAGCAGGTTACTATGGTGACTGAGCTGCTCTGTTTTATGGCCAGATTAGGAGGATGAGACCCCCACACTCGCGTCAAGTTTCGTATTTCCCCATGAACAAGGTGTGCAATTATCTCCAAAGATGATGCGATTGTGCGCTTTATGTATGCGTCCACCCCATCATGGAGCAGAGTCTTCTAACATCACCATATTGCATTTACTTCCTCACATCAGCAGCGTCGGTTCATATTCCACTTAGAAGCTCTTTCCCTGAGATCGCTCGCTCTTTCTCGCCCACTCAGCCACTCCCACTCTTCCTCCACAAAATCCACAGCTCAACCAGATCTGGCAGCAGGGGCTCGAGTGTCAGTACGGGATGCTTTTATCAAGCTGGATGATGTGGGCGTTGTGGCTGATTCACATGCGGTAGGTAAGGGACGGAACTTTGTTGCTCGGCTTCAACGCCCGCGCTGAGTAACCCTGACGGGGAACTGTCACCTCGCGACACACAATGGCCGTGATGTCTTTTGAAAGGATGGCAAGAGCCGCAGTGAACCCTCACCAAGTCACACAGTCATCTCCTCCATGATTTATTCTGTGTGTGTTTTTGTGCAAATTTCTCCACAGGAAGCCCCTCAGCCAAACAGTCTGTTGCTCAAGGCACTCGCTCTCCAGCCCCCAAAGTTCACACCGGCACCTTCCTCTCTTCAGGGATGAAGGTGAGTTGGTAGAGTCTTTAACAGAGTTGTTATGAACTAAAACCTCTCTTTTTACTGATCTCTTCCCACCACTTTGTCTTTGTCTGTCCCTGTAGTATCTGTATCTTTAACAAACCAAGGTGGTATTAATAGTAGGCCAGGGTGCTATCTTCAGCAGATGTGAAGCTATTTAAATGGGACGTCCCTCTAAAGATATGAGGGGGGGGGGGGTTGCTGTGAGCTTTGCAAAAGCTTGTGCAGAAGCACAATTGCATGGTTCTGTTTCACTCCGTGTCAATACCCCGATGCAAAATACTCCCACTACCATATGCTAATCAGCCTGTCGCCATCGACAAAGAATGAAATACCATTTCACTCCATGTGCACTCACTTTTTTTTTGCAGGTTATCATCAAGCAGGAGCCGGGGGAAGTTTCGACACATCAGCAGCAGATGGTTTCCACAGTAACCAGCCAGCAGCAACCTGCCGCTACAGCAGCGCACCAGTTTGTCGCAGTGAAGGGAGGTCACATGATCTCCATGTCGGCCCAGAAACAGGCAGGAGGGGCCACGGGGGCCACCACTAGCAAGGTCAGTCTGGCATGCCTCTTGCATCGGAAGCACATCGGTCATTTACGCGTTAACGGTGATGTGTGTTTATGCCGTCATTCAAAAACTATACGTGGCACCGCTCTCATTTCTAGATGTTAGGCATTCCTGTGAGCTCAACGCTGCAGTCTGCGGTCAAACAGGTGGCTATCAGCAGTGGACAGATCCTGGTGGCGAAGGGCAGCCCTTCTGTCTCTAAGGTGATGGGGGGGAAGCAGGTTTTGGCTCAGGGAGTCGCTAAAGCCATCGTCAGTGGAGCCAGTGGCATCTCTGGTCAGCAGGCCGCTGCCAAGGCGGCTGGTGGTTCAAGTGGCAAGAGTGGAGGTCAGAGTTCACACACACACACACACACACACACACACGATGCACAGGTTCATGTGACACTAAGGCAGCACAAGCATTTGTACAATTGTTAGAACAACAATTTTGAATTCCACCAAACATTTTAAATTGGATATGCACATTTTATGCTTTTGTATATTAAGGCAGAGAGCCAGCAGTGTACTAAAGCTACAATGATTTATTACATGGTGCACAATAAGGTGAATATTGAAGAGTCTTTTTGGCGATTAGACCCCATCATGACGTAGCAATGATATGATTGGCTTAGAACGATTGGGGCGACATCTGGTTGGTTTAACTTGGAGTTTACGTCCGAGATTTGTGAACGATGAGTGTAGAGATGTCTTCCCGGCTGAAACTTCGGCTAAGCTTCATGTATTTGCAGTGCAATTTCAGAGGTGAGTAAATCATATTTTATGTCCTTAGTGATGGCCACTCTTCAGCTGCCAGCCAACAACTTGGCCAATCTGGCCAATTTACCTCCAGGCACCAAGCTCTACCTGACCACCAACAGCAAGAACCCCTCGGGGAAGGGCAAGCTGCTTCTCATCCCACAGGGAGCCATCCTCCGAGCCTCCAGTGCAAGTGAGACATCCTGCATCAATCCTTTTTAAATACAGGTCATATTGGCAAAATAAGTCATTTTCGGTTAATAGTCTTCTTCATACTGGTTGTAAGTCACATACTTGATATACTCCTGTCAAGCTCTTGGCGATTCGACCTTTGACTCATTTTAAGAATGTCTTGTTAGACTTGCCGACCTTCTTGCATCAGACTCTGCTACACTGAATTTGTGAGTTGAGCTTTCTTGACATTTCAAGTGGTTTCTCAGACGCTCCAGCAGACACACTGACACACTATCAAGCCCTCTAATGTAACACAACATCCCGTCTAAAAAAAGTGTGTCCTGCAAGAAAAAAAAACCAATTGTCTTTGATTTGGGCCATGATGATTATTTAAGTGTGTGCAGAAAGCCTGAGAATATTTCAGCATCTCGCTATGCACAACATAGCAGGGTTAGCAAAGTTATCGCTCTCGGCTCATTATAAAGTTTGGCAAAAGGAAGAAACCCACTTCTGAAGTGACTCTGCGGTTTGAGGCATGCTCTGATACAGATTTTGGCTGCTCCGCTACCTTCTGGACAGTGAGTCAGTCACAGTCATCTATTTGTTTCTGCATTTTATGTAATGTGTACCGCGAGCTATAATCCCCTCACACGGCACTCTCCCCTGTGCAATTGCAATGAGATTAAAGAGATTAAGAAGTATCCTCTGTTTTATCTAAAATACAAAAATTTCACAGCATCACTCTGTATCGCTCTGCTTCAGAATCATTTGTTCAAGTACAATATGATTCAACCTATTTGAAATTTACGCAAATGGAAGATGAGCTTGTAATTTGGGATGAGGAATAACAGGATTGTTTATCAGATTTGAGACCGATGTGATTATGTGTGCTGTCTGTAATTTAGGTCAGCAGTCCCAGAGCAGCTCATCGGCAGGCGCTGGCGCTTCTCAGACCTCCTCCTCCTCCTCTTCCTCATCCAGCAGTCTGCCTTCTAACCTCTCCTACACGTCGTACATCCTTAAACAGACCCCACAGGTGGGTAGAAATGCATTTACACTATTATACATACTCGTATAACAAAACTCTTATTGATGTCTTTTGTGTTGTTGTGGACTCTCATTTGTGTTTGTTAGAGCATTAGTGTGTATTTGCTGGCACGTGTTGAGCAGAGTTTGAAGTGCTTCATCAAAGTATGGAAACTGGAAACGGAAGGTTTATTCCCTTATGGCGCGACAGGACTTGCACGCACAGTCTGCAGACGAGGCTTCTTTTCCTTCCATTCTAGTGCAGCGGTTGAGCCTGGTGCGTTCTTAATTAGACACATTCATTACAGCAGCATTGATCCTGCAGTCGGCTTTAGAACAGTGCTGTGCGTGCATTTAGCCAACATCATTGAATGAAGTGGTCTGCAGAGGTTTCCGCCGACATTTAAAGTGAGGAATCTGGGCTGTGTTTCCTAATAACGATCAATCTTCAAGGTGTTCTCGACAAATGTTCTCCAAATCTCCATAAACAACACACACACACACACACACCAGTTCCGAGCTTAAAGGATAATGCATTGATTTCGTAGAAGGCTCATTTTATTTTCTGTAAGCTATTCTATTACATAAAAGATGAAGCACATGATGTCATGGATGCATTTTGTACCTCCATATATATACTGTACAGCATGCTGTGTGGTTTACCTCAGCTGAAGTGAGACCATTCCCGTGACTTTGAATTGAGTCAGAGTAATATGTTGTTGGATCTTCTTGTCCTCAGGGCACGTTTCTGGTGGGCCAGCCAGCACAGGGTTCGGGGAAGCAGGGAGGTTCAAGTTCGGCAGGTCACGCGGCATCGTCTCCAGCAGCTGTTACCCAGCAGGCCATCCGGGTGACAGCTGGACAGAAGGCGGCTATCCTGGCTCAGGTAACGAGACTGAGAGCAGCACCGATCCTCTGCAGTGTCTGATACCAATGGAAGCTGCTTTGAATACTACCGTTATGTTTGTGCCACTTTTCTGCTTCATAATCTCCAAAAAGAGCCGTTTTTCTACAGTTAAGAGCTACAAGCACTGTCCGAGATTAACTGGCTGGTGTTTCGGGTATACATCACTAGGGACCTCCCCGGACAATGACCGGTACAGACTAGGGATGCACTTAGTCCGATATCGATACCCAAAGCCCAGGTATCGGGACTGAAAAAAGTGTGATCGGTGCATCCCTCTTGAAGACCTCCTTTGGTATTTGTCAGCACTTTAGCTCTCCCTGGCTGTCCTTTGTACTGTCCTAAGATATAGATTTAGTTTTTGACTGATGTGTGTCTACCGCCCTCTTAACTTTGTAAGTAACCTTACTTGTAAACCTTCACTGTGCTTCCAGTTTGACACCACAGTCTTTTCTACTCAGAGTTCACAGGTTTACAGACCTATGTAACCCTGTCTTTGAGAAGAAGAACATAGGACATCATGCGTTCTGTGCATCGACTGGCAGACCTGATTTACTAGCCATTGACCAAAGACATTTCCCACCCTGGACCTTTCACACCGTTTGGATGGGTTCTATGAGTGTGTACTGATCGTCAGATGAGATCTAAAGATCGTGCTTTTGTCAGAGATCAGAGCAATGATTCTAACTTAATTCCCCTCATTCCTAAAATGCTGTTCTTACTTCTCTTTGTCCATACATCTGATGAAGTCAAATTCAAATTGCATAATTGCTGTATGTTTTGGAGGTAGTCCATGGCCTTTAAACTCTTTCACAGACCGTGTGTATGACATACTGTAAGATGTAAGATGTTACATCCTGTAACTTATGTATATTTGAGCATTTTACTGTTTGACTTGACATAATGTTATCACTTGCTCCCTTTGCAATAGAAGTATGTTGATATAGACTGCTGTTGTGAATTGTATATAGGGCTCATCAACGTCATCAATTACAGAAATATTTAGATTTGCATGACGTGGTGTCTCTTAGTTTCAGATTCATTGTGTTTTTTTATGATTGACAGGTGGTGGGCGGCTCCCAGGGCGCACAGATGAAGTTGTCCGACGGCTCCGTTAAGACGGTCACGGCGTCTGCAGCAGGCCACTTGTCCAAGCCGGGGACGACCACATTGAGGATGACAGGCGGAGTCATCACTGCCGCTAGTTCCACCCCCGGCTCCGTCAGTGCTGCAGCAGCAGCCGGTCAACAACAGGCTAGTTTCACAGTCCTCACATTCTGTTATTCTGTTGTTCTGCCTGACAGCTGTTCATTTTTAAAAGTACTTTCAAACCATACAGCCATTACATTAACAATGGATTTGATGCATTTCTTTGCGCTTGCAAACTGGTTATTTTCTTTTAAAATACCCCAGATTGCCTTGTTTAATATCTGCCAGATACAATTTGATATGAAATATTTAATTTCAGATTTTCTAGATTACAAAAATAATTAGTTTGAATGTTTTTTTTTGTGATTTAAGGATTATTTTCATGGTGAAGTTGGATGCTTTTGCAGAAGGAATAATCCAAATTGATACATTTTTGCTGTTATTATATTTTGGTTATCTGAGGAGCGCCTGCAGGCAATTTCTTTATATTTAGTACAAACGTCCATTTACACTCGAGGATAAACTGATTTTATTTGGTGGTCAAATTTCACTGTGACCTCATAAAACACGTTTATGGCCATAACTCAAGATTTCATAGGCTAATAATGACAATTTCTCACAATTTGTCCAAAAGGATAAAATGATGAAGTGGTGAGATTTTGGACAGACATGAATATAAACTGCAACTTGGCTGGTGGGCAGAGGCATACAACCGTGAGGCGGTAATTCTAGTTTGAACTTTTGTGCAAGTGAGAGAGAAATGTTCTGGTGATTTCCCACTGCAGCATGGATACACAGAGAGCAGGAGTGACCCAGTGAGAGCAGCAGCACGGACAGCGCTGTGTTCGTCAGAGAGAGCAGAGAGTTTAGATGGTTGTGGGAGGAGCCCTAAGCAGTCCGTCAGCCGTGGTCTGTTATTGGGTGATTACAGCTTCGGAGTCAGTGGCCAGTATCCTCATTAACTTGAGAAATGGCAACACACTAAAAGACTTCCTAGAGGCTCCATCAGGCAAAAACAAATATGTTAACAGTATGTAACAGAGAAACACGCACCGTCCTGGAGATGTTGACCCAAAAAACAAAGGAGGAATACATCACTGCTGTTCCTGTTTTGGAAAAACTGCCCTTTCAGGACCGTTAATTCAATCTCGAGGACTCTCCGGGAGAGAAATAAACTCTTTTGTCTTTTGAGGATTCCATGAAACCAGTGACCCGATCAGCACATCTCACTCTGGGAGTTGCGCAACACTGGAAAACAAAATGTGACCAGAGCAAAGAGACGAGCATTAACACAGTCAATTCAATTTCCCAGCCCTCCCTTCCTTTTAAACACCAATGTGTATTTTTAAAAGGGTTACTCACATCAATAATTGTCATAATCATGTGCACATTATCTGTCATGTAGCTGCACAACAGATGAGATGCGTCGTCTAACACACGCATTGAAATAGTTCAAAATGACAGTGTTTCCGTTTACTTCCTGGCTGACAGCTGTGTCTCTGTGTGTTCTCCGCAGGCTGCCGATGGCGGGAAGTCTGCCTCTCCGCACCACTCGCTCCTGGTGGCGGCCAACCAAGCGGCGGTAATCAGCGCAGCGAAGAGCGCCAGTGCCGCCGCCGCTGGAGGCAGCCTGTCGAAGACGGCGGTGGCCGCCTTGGTCAAGGGTGCTGGACACTCCGCCGCGATGACGAAGAGTGCCGCGGGTTCCACGGGAGCTGTGGTAACGGTCGCCAAGGGCATCACCAACATGCCCGTCGTCGGCATGTCCAAGGGGGCAGGGGCGGGGACGGTGGTGGGCGTGCCCAAAAGCAGCGGCACGTCATTGGTCACCGCAGCCTCGTTAGTCAGCGGAATGGCTGCGGGAGGAGGGAAGACGGCCGCTACTCTCTCAGGTATGCAGTATGTGTGCGTACAAGTTCAATTGCTCGAGCAAACACGGTACAGGCCCAGCCACAGACAACGTGAATGTGTTGTTTGGTGCAGGTATGCTGAAGATCCATTCTGGAGGTTCCAGCTCCCAACAAACAGTGCTGACCATCCCTGCCAACCAGCTCAAGCAGCTGGGGGTAGGCCCTGGGTCTGCGGGGGTGCAGACCATACTCATGCCTGTTGGGAAAGGTAAGTAAGCAGTCTGCCTAATCACTAGTTTACATCGAGTCAAAGAGTGCATTCCAGATAGCAAACCTGTGTACTCTCTGGATCACTTCTCAAAGTAGATTAAAGGCCGTTGCAATTTGAATAAAACATGAAGCAGCATTGATATCGATTGCTTTGTTGGTGTGCCACATCTTTTACAAGTTTCTGAAGAGCAAATGTTGAAATACAGCATTTTGTAGTGCAAGACTGAGTTCATTTTGTCAATACATTTGACTACAGGGTGTGATTTATTGGAGACATCCACTGTAGATTCTCCTCTCTGCAGTACATCATCTTCATCCTCTGCCATGTTTCATGTAACAGGATGGCCATTGATCCACCCTGTGTGTGTGTGTGTGTGTGTGTGTGTGTGTGTGTGTGTGTTCTCTTCTGTGTATAGTGGTGTCTAAAGGCCCAGTCTCCAGTACTCCTTCCTCCTCCTCTCCCACCACTCCTGGAGCAGCTGTGGCCTCCCCGAGTCCTGCCAGACAGGCGTCCCCCTCCCTTGCCCTGCCTCTGGCACAAGGTGAGAGGGGTCCATCCCCCTGCTCCACCCACTCCCCCTCTCCTCTCTCATTCTTCTCACTCTTTTACTCCCAACCTCCATTTTCCCTCAATTTTCTTCCATTCTCGTCATACTTTTTGGATACTAGTAGCAACACATTACTGAGTTTTGGTACTGATAACAGTAAAAAAAAAAACCTCTTCTCAAATGTTTAATATAAACAAAAAGACACATTTCAGCCTCAAACTAATAGTGTGGGATTATTGAGATGAATCCCTCACTCTTGCTGTTCTGCTGTCGTTCTCTCTCGCTGCCACAGTGAAGACGGAGCCCGGGGCCAGCACAGCCGTCACAGCTGGTCCATCTCCCCCGGTGACTGCTCCCGTCGCCACTTCTGTCAACGTCGCCTCCGCCGCCACCACAGTCAAGCAGGAGCAAGGGGCCGATAACGCTGCCCACGACCTCATCAAGTAAGTGCAAAAACAAGTCGGGATGCACATTAACCTATTCTTAAAAGGAGAGATCATTTATCGTCTGTGGAGAGGAAAGGTGACACCGTGTTGTTTCATACATATTTATTTCTCCTCTTCGGTGTTAATATATCCATATTTATCACAAGTGATTCCTTCTCAGCACTGAACACATAGAGACCATGATGCAGCTGCTGACAGCGGTGCTAAAGAAGTTCCCTCTCATTGTTCCAGATAAGAGTAAGTGAGCTTGCCTTCCACTTGGTATGCTTAAAAACCAACTCCATATATTAAAACCCACTGAAAGCTAACGCGCTGGTTTTTTTTCGACAAGCTGATTAATTCTCTGTTTGTTTGTTTAGCTGAGGACTCCCATCCATTCTGTGCCTCTTCAACAGAACAGTATTATTCCTGGACTATTGGCAAGCGCAGAGCATCAGAGGTGACTTTTTGATGTTTTGTGTGTGTGTGTGTGTGTGTGTGTGTGTGTGTGTGTGTGTGTGTGTGTGTGTGTGTGTGTGTGTGTGTGTGTGTGTGTGTGTGTGTGTGTGTGTGTGTGTGTGTGTGTGTGTGTGTGTGTGTGTGTGTGTGTGTGTGTGTGTGTGTGTGTGTGTGTGTGTGAATGATGACCACAATTTAAAATTAAGGCTGTACATTGTCTATAATGTCGGTTATTATTTGCATTGTTTGCAGTTTTGTTGTCTGTGTAATCTGTCTTGGTGCTTGGTGCTGGCGCCCCCTGACTCAGCGAGCTTTCTGCTTACCTCATGTCGTCCTATATATCTGGTCAGACGTGTTATCTGCCCGGTTGTCTCCGCTCATCTCTTCCTAATGGGTTCATCAATAGCACATACAGACCAGCTCATGTCGCTTCTCTTTCTCTACGACTATAAAAGGCTCTCAGACGTGGATATTTATATCTACAGGTCACTCGTTTATTTCGGGGACAGGGGGACTCAAAGCACATCATTAGACAAGGATAGGCTGCAAGGAAGCCTGTACCGGACTGGAGAGGTTGTGTGCCCCTCAAGATGTCAAACTATGCAAAGCTGTGGATTTTAAGGGGTTTCTAGGCTTGATGTGCTGTTTTACATAAATACATGCGTCTCTGTGTAGCTTCAGCGAGCGGTGGCGGTAAAGCGGGTCGTCCAGGATGTGTTGGACCGCTCGCCCCGCCTGCAGGCCCTCACCCCCCCAAAGACCAGAGAGGTGGCGCAGTGGTGCCGGCAGAGGGGCTACACACCGCCTGACCTCGAACCCCAACGCAAGAATGACGACGAGTCCATCGAGGACATCCTCACTCAGATAGATAACGAGCCCGGTGAGTGTGTGTGTGTGTGTGTGTGTGTGTGTGTGTGTGTGTGTGTGTGTTGTTGGTGCGTAGCTTCTACACAGGGCTTATGTGCTTTGCTTTGTCCACTCTGCTCAAAGTGGATCAATATTCTCCCTTCAGTGTTGCGTGTGTGGGTGTAGTGCTTCTGCGGTTACCAGTAATGTGTTTGCAGCGGCCCGTGTGCAGCCTCGGTGTTGTTGTTGTTGTTCAGCCGCGATGTTGTATTCACAGAGAGTTCTCATTAATTTCGTCTTTCGTCTGTAAAGGGTGAGAGACGAGGCTGCTCAGCTCAGCCTGAGCCAGACAATAAGATAATCTGCGTTTGCGTTGTCCTCGTCCCTTCCTTCCAAGTCCAATTTTAATTGTCAAACCGGTCAAATGAGCCAATGTTCTCCAAAAGCTCCCCATCATTCTTCTGTTAAACACAGACACACACACAGCCACACAACGAGCCGCTGAGTGAAGCACTGCCGTTGCTGCTTGTGAACTGTTGTGTTAAATGTGCATGTGCATCGGTCCGCAGAGTGCCCGACGACCCTGAATAGTTGCGAGGAGCTGGTGCTGCGGCTGGAGCAGATGCAAGCTCTGCTGAAGACCGAACCGGAGGAGGCCGACGACAAAATAGTGGACATCGTCACCGTGACCCCTCCCTGCCACAAGCTAAAGGTCAAAGAAGAGGAGCCAGAGGCCGATTCGGAGCCGAAGTTCTTCCTGGGCCCCTGCGTGTCCGCTCAGTTTGTCAGTGAAACGGCGCAGCAAGTAAGGAACCTCTCTCGGGTTTTCAACAGTGAAACTGCAGCGAGAGTTTATGAATGTAACCAATAACATCATGTTGTGTGGTGCTGTACCACGTTCTCCGCTTTTTTATATATAACGGCTCCTCGTTCTCTTTCAGATCGGGGTGACCTTCCAGCCGGTCGAGGTGGAGAAAAATGTGTTCGCTCCGGTAGTGGAAGCCATGATTCTGAAGGTCGGTCACTATGCAGGCCAGAACAGAAAACAAAAAGCTCATCAGTACCTCAGTATACCCTTGACTAGAATGATGAATATACAGCATGTCTGAGATGTGTACACCTGCACGTCGTATCGCGTGTTACACCTTTGTGCTGTACAAGATAGTGGGTTTCTTTGTAACTAATGGTGTGTGTGTGTGTGTGTGTGTGTGTGTGTGTGTGTGTGTGTGTGTGCGTGCGGTCTGCAGGCTACTGAACAGTTTGCCAGCGATGTCCTGAGAGAAGCTCTGGCTGGGGCCTACGCCAAATCCCCTCAGAACAGGTCGGCCTCTCTTCTCACTCTGTCGCTCTCTCGAACATGCAACCTGCTTAATGCTCCAGTTTTCACTTCAATTATGATTTCTCTATTTATTATCAGTGGTACTGCTCAAAAGCTTTTTTTTTTTAAACACAGCAGTGTGTTTGTAGTGTGTTTGCTCTGTAGTGAATGTGCTGATACTGGTAACATCTGGGGGCACTGAACCGATATTAGAGACCTCGAAATGCTTTGATTCAGAGACTTCCCAGACTCCCTGAATATTCAGAAGCCAGCAGGCTGAAACCTATTTCCTGTGTGTTGTGCCGCGCTCAAAGTCCTAACTTTGTCCCGTTGGGTTTTTGCAGAGCTCCGAGAGAGATCACCGCTATGAACATCCACCAGGCTGTCAGTAGCGTCCCCACCTGTGACTTCATCACCAACACACACATGGGCTACCTGTCGAAGGACAATTGAGGCATAACAAGAAATGACATTGACTGGTAACCGACACATAAGAAGATGTGAGGACCGTACTGGTTAAACTCCTGAATATCATGAAGAGACTCTGTGAGCTGACTGTGTGACTAGTCACACCTGGATGTAGTCCTGGATGTAGTCCTGGATGTAGTCCTGGATGTAGTCCTGTTGCCTCAGGTTGCGCAGTTATAACTAATGTACTGTATTCATTAACTTAATCATAGAAGGGCTCAGCTTGCTTCTCACAGCAGCCGCAGAAACTGTTTCTAATACCCCGGGTATATTGTGACATTTTAGTCCTAACGTATCGAGGAGCGGCGTCGCGGGACATTTGATTTTGAGAGGCCGTTTTTGCGCTCTCGCTTACCTCATAACAGGATTATTTTAACGATGAAGGGTTTCCTGCTCGACAGCCGGCGAAGTCACCAGGGGAATGAAGCCCGAGTGACTTACGTGGGCCAACAGACGCCACCAGACAGCTGTTCGCTCCGTCATTCTTCACCCCGCGGTTTACCAACAGAGGTGAACCGCAGATCTACAGCAAGTCTGAAACGCTAATGAACATCTGAGTGTTGGAGTTCTCTATCAGTCACATTGATAGCAGTGTCAGGTGGGTGCAAAGAAAAGAGAGATTTTTCCAAAAGTGCCATTGCTATGGCAACCAACGGATCCTTTGATGTGTTACCTGGCAGAGGTAATTATGGTTCTTACAATACCGCTTTCTTTTTTTAGTTTTTTTTTTTTTAAGGCTCTTCAGAAGAGGCGACTGATTCATGTTTCTCATTTTCTAAGTCGCAGACAGAATATGAAGGTGATGAAACATCCCCTGTTTGACGTCTGATGAACAAATCGTACTGTCACCATGAATTCAAGACGTCTCAATATTTATCTTCTCTCCTCCGTGAATCCGGTCTGATAGCCAGTTGAAAGTGCTTTTAAGTGTTCTGGTTAACAACCATGATGTATCAATCATGTGACGTGCACAGTGTATATGACCAATATGAAATAGATGGTGTTTTCCAATCCTGTTGTATTTTTTTATCTAATAACAATAACTGCGAACAGTGATGCCCTAACAGTAGTGAGTGTGTGTGTGTGTGTGGATAGTGGATGTCGTCGTCACAGAAGTGAATTCATTTGATGGTAAGTGAGTGCTCGTGTGTGTGTGTGTGTGTGTGTGTGTTTCGTCGGCGTATGTAGTGTGTAACCCTGTTTCATGTGGAGCTTTGCATTGTGGGAATGTGTCGATGATTGGACCAGTGGAAGTGTTCGGCCCGAGTGGTTGTGATGCCTGTTCAACCAAATTAGTGTAGACGGTTACCCAAGCATTGTATTTTCATGTTTCAGTGCAAACCAAAAATATAATCAATATTCTTGTAATAAACAAAGAAAAACTCCAGCCGAGTTGTTTCTTGCCAACGAGAGTCGTGTTGAACTTGTTTGTTTGATTGTTTTTTATAAAACAGAATCGGGATGGATTGTGAACAATGAACTGGAGCGTCTCTTGGTTGTTAGAGGGCAACATGTTCTCACTATAGCCATGACAATGTGGTTTAATGAGACCCGGTTCTCAAATATCTGTTCCTGAATATTTCTGCAGCCACCCAGAAACAATTGAGGTGACTCTCTGACGCCGGTATCTATCGTCTCATCTAATTCTAGCACCGAATACAAATGAGCATATCCACCAAAATAACTTGAACTACTTCTCTGAATCAAATTGCAAAGCTGTTCGCACCATGAATAATATTCCATTCACCTCTATTGTATTTGTTTCAGGCAGAAATGTTAAACCAAAACCATCCGCGTAGCGAGACGCCACTACCACTAGCAGGAAGTGACGACATGCTTTTTGTTTCTGGTAGGTTGTCTGTTCGTAGCCCTTTGTATCTCAGGAACGCCTCGAGGGAATCGCATTACATCTGGAACAAATATCCACTTGGACTCGAGGAGGAACCGACTAGAGTTTTGGTGGTTTAAAAGTCACTGTGACCTCACAAACCATGTTTTTGGCAAAATAATTCACATGCTTATTATGACAGTTTAACACACATGACTACCGGTAATAGGATGCAAACTGCAACGTGATTGGTTGGTGAAGGCCCGTTTGAATGTGCTGACCCTTGAGCACTGAATATAAAGAGAATATAAGTACCATGTTATTCTCCCTATTACTTCACTTTTAACTAAAACAATTTTTTCTTTTTTTTTTACTTCAAATGTAACATCTACGTCCACATTATCTCACCTTTGGTAAAAATACTGGTTAATTGCAATCAGAACTCTATTAATCCAATCCTCTAATGACTAATAACACCCAGAACAGTGAGACACCGTGAAAGAATGCAGCCGAGGAAAAGAGCCAAGTGACGTCTCGTAGAAAGTGTTAAGAACCTAATATTCTTTTATTGTAATTGTCGCTTACATTATATATTTTATGTATGTTCTTTAACAATAGATTTACAAAATGACAGACCGAACAATACTTTCTCAAAATAGTAAACTAATTGAATACAGAGGAAATAAATAACTTATTTTCTAGCAGATTTCTAGCAGAACACCAAAGGGCAAAATAGTAGTCTTAAGTTTACACAGTTGACCGACCATGTCGTTCATTATTCGAGCATACTCAACATTATGTACAATAAAGGACAAATCAGCAGGTGCACACACACACACACACACACACACACAGACTCAAAAAGCAGCCAGTTTTTTGTGCATCTATAACTGCAAAAACAAAAAGTAGCTTGTTTTTAGTTACATGCATATTCATTTTCATAGCAACGGGGGCAGGACAGAGTGTAAAAGGGGGGGGGCCGTCTATCTATCTGTCTCCACTTTGGGATAGTGACGCTGCAGCTCCACAGGCTCCACAACAATGTACATTCCCTTGCATAGATTATTGTGTTGTGGAATGGACTCGAATCATTCCCCTGTTAGTTCCTTAAGACCGGTCAAAGTGGAATGGTTGGAAATCGGAGCAGCTGTCAGATGTTGAAGACCCTCGGCCCGCTTTGAAAGACGGCAGAAGGGTTCGGAGGGAATTTGGTCCGCACCAGATGTTCCTGAGATGAGGTAGAGAGAGAGAGAGAGACAGGCAGGTATAACAGCAGCTTTAAAGGTGATCAGAGAGATTAAACCAGAGAGGGCAGCAGCTGTGGCGCTCACACTGGAACCATTAAATGAGAGGAGACTGGTTTTGGCTGTGCCGTCAACGAGCATCAGTTCTGCTGTCAGAGAGCCATGTTGCTATTTCCTGCTTAGCGCTGCTCGGTTCTGCTGATGGCAGCTGTTCTCAAAGCCTGACCAGAAACTGTGGCTGTGGCAGATTTAAAAAAAAAAAAAAAAAGTCGCCCAGATTCTATTTATTCAAGCAGTTATTGGATCGACTAATGCACGTCGGGGCCAGGCTCCTTCAGTTTACCTCCATAGCTGTGGAGCGGGGCAGCTTTCATCAGACTGCTGGAGCGCTGGGCTTTGGACAGATTGACGACTTGCTGTCCCAGCAACACTCTGATTGGGACTATGCAGCGCAGTGGGTGGGCAGGGATGACAGTTCATGTTAGTCTGTGAGTGAATCCACCTCCTGCCCCCCCCCCCCCCCCCCCTCCCACACACAAAAAAAAAAAACACTCACTCACTCTGGCTTTTCTGCTCTGTGTAGCAGCCAGGTCTGCCTCTCTCCTAAATTAGATTGGTGTCAAAGAAGACTGCTACACGGTGCAACATCGCACTTGAAACAGATAATCCATCAAATGGTGCTCACTAACACCTCCCCCACTTCTCTCTCTCTCTCTCTCTACCATTCTCTATCACCTATCTATCACAAGTTTCCTCTCTCCTCATCTTTCCCCCTAGCTTTGTCACTTTTTTCCCCTCAACCTTCTTTTGCTTTTCCCCTCCTCTTCATACAATCCTCTCCTCCCGGCCAGACTTCTGCCAACTTGGCACAGGGCTCGTCCTCTGTAGTCTTGGGCAGCGTGGGAAAAGGGAAGAGGTCCAAGTGAAAGACAGGCGGAGAGAAAAACAAGGAGAAAGCCTGGCTTGGGCGGGGGATAAAGAGAAAGTATAAATAGATGAAGGAATGAACAGGGTACCTGCAGTGGCAGGTTTAAAAAAAAACAACAACGTATGAAGGGGCGACCAAGAGTCCTAGACGGACACAAAATGGCTACAAACGCACCCCCGCGGTGTTTGTAATGGTTTTGCATCTTTTTGCATTCGTTTTGTGTCTCTTTGTGGTTCTTTGATTGACTTTCCAACAAGAAATACAATCAGTCGCTTCATGCAGAGGCTCTGGGCCGGCACACGGTAGGCCTGTTCAGTAATCCATCCATGATTCCTGCCAGCCAAAATACCTATCGCCCCTGGTTAAATGGAGAAAGAGAGAGAAAAGGGAGGTAACAGGAATGTGAATTTTAGGCTGCATTGTCCCTGCAGGCTTTTCTATCCTCGTTAAGCAGTTTAAGGCCATTGTGAGCAGCATTTCCACCCTTTATTGTGCACCATATGAAAACTCAGAAGTTAAACAGGGTTGCCTGTGTGCTCTGAGAGTACAATCTTAAATCCCGGGGGGGGGCTGCTGGCTCTTTAGCTGACTATACAAAAACCCAAGAATTTGTCACAACAAGAGTTTCCTGCTGAAGTTTCCACTCTGCATGCTAAATGTGTTTTGTCTTGCTCATCCCTGACACACAAACACCTGATTATACCGTCCGTCCTTGCAAATCTGTTTTGCATGTGTGTGCATTTGCCGGGCCGGATTCTTAACGCATGCCGGACATCGTTCTCTTCATTCTCTCGGCTGACAGCTCACACAAACCTCTCGCCGAAATGTTTCAAATTTAGGTTGGCAAGTTCAGTGAGTTCAAGCAAACACGTCCCTCACCATTAAAAGCGTCAGCGTGTCCTAATCGTTCAATTTGCTGCCGCCTGTCATGGAATTAGAGGCAGCTTTTATCTGTTGATAAAAAGCTGTGGGGGGGAGCACTCAATTTGAAAGATTGATTTGAGCAATAATGAGAATTTCATGGCGGCTCATTTCCTTTATCGTCGAGCGCAGATTAATTCTGATTTCAGCAGCTTATTCGGGACTTAAATGTTTTAATGAATGAAATGGAAACAGTCGGCCTGTTGTGTTCGACGCTGAATGAGGAAGCCTCGCCCGCTGTATTTTACAGGATGGCATCACAAACCCAGAGTGCCCTAAAAGATGAATACCAGCAGAGCGCCATGACCCAGTGTAATGCATACTGGAGTGAGATGCGTTCTGCTTGGTCAGACACCTCTGCTGGGGGCTGGTGAGTCAATAATGAGTCGGCAGTGAGTGGGCTGTCGCTGACCGGGGTGGATTATCTAAGATCAACTTAAATTGCTGCCAGGCCGGTTTGTGTCGCACTGGCAGATTGTGGTGGAGCTGATGAAATTGCATGAAAACTGCACGTGTGTGTGTGTGTGTGTGTGTGTGTATAATACCGACTGCAGTGTTCAGTCCTACAGCCGAACATACTGCCAGTGGCACGTCCCTTCTTAATGTGCCGTGAACTCTCACTCCAACTGGGCCATGGGTTATTAATAGCCTGCGTCCCTCCGTTGACATCTCTCACTTCGACCTCCATCACCAGCACACAGGATATTGAGGCTATTGACATAGCGGCTAATTGAGCAGTAATGTTGTGCAAATTCATATTTTTCTCTTAAGCATAAATCAACTAAACTTCTGAAGGTGCAGGACTGCAGACAAACACAACTCCTTTTTTTTTTTATTGTTTGAATTTTCACATTTTATTTATTTATTTTACTTATTCAGTGGTAATGTCTGTACATTTTTGTCAGAATGATAGTCTCTGTCCTTAAAGTCTTATTATGAGCAAAGAAAAACTTCCATGCTGAAGAAGCCCACATGGAGTAACACTCATTAGAATTTGGAGGTAATTCTGGTGGGAAAATAATGAAACATTTATTCATTTATGAACCTAAAAGTAGTCAAATTTGAAAATACGGAGTCTACAAAATACTGGAAACTGCCTATGAAATATCCTCAAAAGTAGACTGTAAATGTCTCCCAGATTCCTAAAGAACACAAATATTGAGGACCTCAGTGTCCTCAGTGGTAGCTATAACCCGTTTCCCACTAAAACACATTTTTCTAACCTTTCCAGATATCTTTCAGTGTGAGATTTATTGCTACACAGTGTGCAAACAGACGAACGCGTCTGACCCGGCCCAGCCCAGACCATCCCCGGCTATCCACTGGCAGATGGCACCGAGGAGTGTGGGCGGGGGAAAGAGGGTTGGCACTAAACCTCTGGAGATTCCCGAAATCTGTCTCACTTACTGTCACGCAAAACAGCTGACCCGAGCAACAGCACCAAGGGGAGGAAGAAAGGGGCATGTTTCCCTTCACCCAGTTTATCCTACGATAATCTGGAACAACCTGACTGAACTGATGAGTTTTCAGCTTCCTGAGGAAAATCCTCTTGTTTTGTTGGAGTAAATTATGCTTCAATGCGACATCTGGTTCTTTGTGGGCCCATCTTTCTGTCTCATTATATCTGAGAGCACAAATCTGGGACATAATGTACAATTGGGTGAATATTTGGGTGATTTTCCCCCTGTATCATGTCTTTAAAATAATGTATTTGTAATTAGATTTTAGGTGTGACTTTGCATTGCATTGTGTTATGTTATTGTCTCTATAGGCTAAAAAAAAACAGATCCTCCAAAATGTATACTCCAAATACGGATTAAGATTGTATAATTAATGAAATATGTTAGAATAAAATACCGATATCAATACATTTTGTCTGCAGGTTTGCTTTGTTTTCTGACCATTGGACCACAGTTGAAAGAATTACCCGTTTTACGTTTTGGTTCTCATCAAGCCTGCTCTATTCAGGTCAAAGTAATGAGTGTAGCACCAGCAGAGTGTTACCTAACACAGTACATGGCCTGTTTTAAACAGCTGGGTCACTTTGAGCTGCTTAGGGACAGAATGCTGTATCACTTGTCGGAAACGCCTTCAACAGCAACCGGCAACCAGGGAGATGAGACGAGATGACTTTCTGGAGGAGCATGCTGCAATTTAAACCTGTAGCTCCTCGAATGAGCTCTTAGAACCTACAGCTGTTTTAGTAATGCACTTTATGCCGCTCCAGCAGAAGGATTGACACCGGCTTTTGCTCTAATACATCGTAGAAAATACACCATCTGAACAACACTTCTGTCTTTGCCTACCTCTCCATTGATTGTTCTACTGAACTCGGTCCTCTCAGGCGGGACGCTCTGCTGGAGGCTGGAGGGGATGGGTGACCTGCCAGCTTGCATAGCAGTGGGGATGGGCTGGGGGACAGCAGCATGTTGTGTGTTGGAGGCAGCTGATGCGATATCGTTCTCCCCCTGATGCAGCCCTATGGACCTGTGGCCCTCCCCGCTGTAGGCAGCCTGATAGCTGGTCTCGCGCGGGACGTGGGTGGCCTCTGTCCCTGGGCTGGAGTATTGAGCTGTAGGATTTTTCTTCGCACTTTTGGCTGGTCTCACCCCCGTCCATGGTCTGTACTCTTGCCTGGAGGAAGAGCAATGCATCAGGTGGCTGATAGACACACGTTTGCCCATACTGAGCCTCTAAGTGGGACTTATAAGGGCATTCTACTGATTTCACACGAGAAGAAATCAGTAGAATGCTTGTCATGGGGAGTGCTTAGCTTGTGAAAACAGTTGTCTTATAATGTCTCTGAAACGTGGGGGGTCTGGACCAACCAAGGGATCATAAGCAACATATTAGGGCTCGCAACAGTATTAACAGTATGACAGAGGATTGCAAGAAGACTAGCATTTTCTTATTTCTAAAGGGTCATGGGCCAAAATCGGTTGGGAATCACTGCTCGAAAACTTCCTGCAACCTAAAATAAAAATCAAATATGCTTTACTTTAACTCTGTCTTTAATGAATATAAAATGTGTAAGAGAATTATTGATGACTCCTATTTCCATGCCGGCTTGCTGGGCCGACCCTGGAAGTCGATGCATTATTAAAACATAATTAAGCATCAAAGCAGGAATCAGCATTCTATCAGCCAGCCCGCGGTGGACAGCGACAGGTGCTGAAACAAGCATTATGATGACATGCCCTACCTGTACGAGGTCTCGCTCTCCCCCGTCACTTGCTGATCCCCCCACCTCTGCCCCCTGCCCCGCTCCTCTCTGTCCGCCGCTTGTGCCTGGCTGTGGTAACTGTTCACCGGGCTGTCCGAAACACTGTCTGCCCTGCTGCCCCCGTTACTAATCCAAGGGAAAGTCTCCTTCCTGGGAATGGGCCAGGGTTTGAAATCCTGTTTGTACTGGGTGACACTGGGGAAAGGCACTCCGGGCGACTCGTAGTCCTCCCGGGGCTTGTAATTGGGCTCCTTTCGCCCCCTGAAAGATCCTCGGGTCCCCGGGCCATCTTTGGGTGCGCTAGGGGTGCCGGCGGCACGCTGGTCCGGGGTCGAGTAGTTATTCCCGGGTGCGCGCACCGAGGCGGAGACCTGTTTGGTGACGGATCGCACCTCCTGCTCGGCGATGTCCGAGTAGTTCTGGATGGTGAGCGGGACGGAGAGGTCCGATTTGTCGAACTGGTTCCAAAACCGAGCCAGGCAGCACACTCTGCTGATGCATGGCCAAGCCATAGCCCCGTAACTGGTTTAAGTTGTGGAGAAGGGAAGAAGAGAAAATCAAACAGAAACAACAGGAAAAAAATAAGAGAAAACGGCCACAGATCAAAGGTTACATTCAGACAGAGTGTCGCCCTCCCTCCGCGTCCGTTTGTGGTAAGCTGAGAAAATACAGAGCCCAAGAGTCCATGTCAGCAGCAGAGGAGTGCCAGCAGAGATGAGCCGGTCTGTCGGGGACCGTCGTTGAATATTCCTCTCACGTGGTCTGTAGTGCCTCCACTATGCAGAGGAATCTGTAGCAAATTATTCTCTGCATCTTCAGGCGAACCCAGAGGGTTTGCATCCGATTCAAAATCAAAGAAACCTTAATATTTATTAAAATTACACTTGTGCAATAAAAATCTTGAGCCGGAGGAGTTCTTATGGCTTCTCCACTGTCCATCGCTGATATTACTGTACTTTTACTGTTGATAGCATGAGGGTTACATAATTATGATGCAGCATCAGACCTATTGTTGAGGGTGTTGAGGTTTTATTCCTCAGGTTACTCTTTGCCATGTCTTACATGATCAACCTGCTTCATCTCCATTGAGGTCATGAGGTTCAAAAAAAAAAAAAAAAACACAGCTTCAATGCTTCTAATATATATTTATTTTATTTTCATCCAACAAAGTAGCTCATGTAATTGCTTGCTTCAAAAATGGGACTCGATGTGAGTCAAACAGCGGTGCAATGTTCACTTAGCAGGTATTGGAATGAACAGTAAGTTATCATGAAGGAGAACAACAATAGACCCAAAAGAAGACATTTTGACATGTCATAGAAAACACTGGCACGGCTTACTGGAACACTTGAATAGAACAAAAATACATTGTTGATGTTGGTTGTAACACTTGTGCTGTTCTTACAAGTCAAAATGTCTGCTGTAACAAGCTTACATTAGTCCCATGTGGGGCTCTGGGTGGGTTAAGGGCTCAGCGTGACATTCCCCCATTAGCCATTGCAGGTTAGCTTAGGTTAGGGAATTTTAGAAAAGTATTTAAAAAAAAATAAAAATCAATATGCCGTTGTGTAGTCTGCCTTTCAAATGGTATTAGAAATGGATGAAGAGGCTCAGAAGTGCTCTGATTCTTGTGAGATAACTAATCATTTCCCCATAGTTGGAGGTTTGGCAACAAACGACAGAAGCCCTAAAGACTGCAGACAAGAAAGCGCTCACTGGCCAAGTTTATGTCGAGAATTATTCGATTACAGCTCGGTGCGTGTGAAATGGAGGGATATGCATTAAGTTGACAGAATGGCTCTTGATGCACTGAAGGCATAATAACTTCCCTCTGTGAGCTGTTCACAGAGAAGGAACAAGATGAGCCTCTCACGGGGAGACACTTGTTGCTGGACATGAACGGGCACGTCATCCTCGCACCACTGTCCCGTCAGTGATAGATTGTATAGGTTGTGTAGAGTGATTGCCAAAGTGAGCCAAAATATTGGATAGTGAAGATAATAAAATAGGATGACTAGGTTAGGTTATGAGTTCATTTCTTATAGCGCTTATGATTATTATCCAGTAAATGGTAAAAAAGAAAAATAGCAGTGTTGTACTTCCATCTGCAGGGGAATATATGACATTACTCTGATGGCATTTTGTATTTTAATGTAGACGAACTGTGATGTATTTATTTTTCTTACATATGTCCAAAAAGCCAGAAATGCAATGTAATTTGGATTAATTCTGCGCTGGCATGTGTTAATTCTTACATGAAATTGCAGACATTTCCTAATTGTTCTTTCATTTATAAACCGTGTTAGTAGATCATGATCGTCGCCCTGATGTTGTATGACAACAGATCATTTGACAATACCCTAATTGTGTATATTGTACACTTTGTTTTCAATATTGCCATACATTTCCAAACTATTTACTTCATAATTCACCCTCACTACATTTCCAGGCCATCCAGATGTGTGTATGAAGTCTCTGATAAAATTGCACTTGATCCAAACTTGAGCTTAATTGTGTCAGAGTTGATTGTTTTCTGTAATAAGAGTTCCCAAGAGATCCTTTGAAAAAAGAAAAAATACAAAGCTTATACATAATGGGCTGTTTGTTAAAAAGAACATCCTAAAACCACCAGTCACATGAAGGTTGAGTGCTACTTCCAACAATAGGAAAGCACACAAAAAAACTCAAAATTCCCTTTGCACAAATTACGCATCTGTGCTCCTAATGTTTCTTTGTTTGCATCTTTTAGAGAAATTGTTCAGCGGGTTGCTGATGTGATGATCATTTATGGTGTCTTCCATCCTGCAGATGCCAATGCAGTAAGGGAGTAGTTATCATCATGAGGAATCATTTTCATTTCAAAGCTAAGCACAGCAGAGAGAGAGCCTGGTATTGGATGTGTGCAGGTTGTGGCAGGGGGCATTATACGAGGAACAGGGAAAATGAGGATCGGGGCCATCTGCAACTTGATGGGACATTACTGCATCTGCATTCCCACTGGAGTGTCCCTGATGTTTGCTGCCAAAATGACGTCACGTTTGTAAAAGCCCAAACCTTCCCGAATGAATAGCTTTCTCACCGGGTGCGGTGGCGCGCGCCTGTAATCCAAGTTACCGGGAGGCTGAGGCTGGAGGATCGTTTGAGCTCAGGAGATCTGAGCTGCAGCGGACTATGAAGATCGGGTGTCCGCACTAAGTTCGCTATCGATATGGTGCTCCTGTGGGAGCCCGGGACCACCAGGTCGTCTAAGGAGGGGTGCACCGGCCCAGGTCAGAGACGGAGCAGGTCAAAGCCCCCGTGCCGCTCAGTAGTGGGATCGCGCCTGTGCAGCCTGAGTAACACAGCGGGACCCAGTCTTTATACACTCTGTCTACTGCTCAACAACAACGTGTTTACATGTTACAGAAGCTTCTTTATATTCTAGTTCCCATGAAAACATTCAGAAACCAGTTGTGTTTGTTTGTCCTACAGCGCCTCCACCTGGAGGAGAGGAGCAATGAGCATCAATCACAGCAGTCAGTGCAGCACCACAGATACAGCAAACTAACGGGGCTTTCTTTAAGACATTCAGTGAACTTAAATGAGAAGTGAATAGTCACAAACAAACACTTTTCAAACAGAAAAATGCAAAAATAAATGCAAAAGTTGTCTTACCTGCACTGTTATCGTCCAACCCACAGCCCAGCTGCTCCTCCTCCATCGTCAGACGACAAAATGTTCGATGATCACAACACATTTTCTCTTTCTGTTAAAGTTTGTCTTGATTGATGTTTGATGGAGGAGGAGCCATAAGGTCAATGATGACGGAGGGTTTATAGTGAGAGTTAGATGATGAGTGGAGAATTAATAAGTATATATGTGTTGGTGACTTTAACCCACCAGGATTGCAACTATTCACTTATTTAAGAGTTTATTTAAAGGAAATATTGCAGCCTGTTATTTTCTCTTATGAATTTAGAAATGGAAAAATTTGAAATGAGATCAAAACATCTCTATTGTTTTCCTCAAAATCAAACAAGTGAATTCATCTGACTCTGGACTGTATTTCTGTCTCACATGAAACATTCTGTTGTGCATGTTTGTCCATTTAAATACATGATATGTATGTGGGAATGCAGGTAACAGGCAGCCTACCATATAGGACCCAGGCAACAGGGGGCAGAGTCTATAAAAGGGGGTGGGAGGTTCACCCGGGCCTTTCCTCCTGAACTCAGACACACCTGAGAGAGCAGGTGAGGCCAGCCTTTGTTTGGTGACTGGTTTGGTAGGCTCTCTTTCTTTTCTCTTGTAAACATGTTTAAAAGCATGATTTTAAGAGTGAAATTGTAGAAACATGATGTGTTCTTTTTAGGTCATTAACTCAAAGGTGTGTGAGATAATGGTTGAAAATGTGTTCTCTGCTAGATTCATGTTTGGTGAGGGAGTAAAACTTGGCGCGATTGCTTAGGCACATCAGCCAAGAAGAAAGGTATGCTTTAGCAGAACGAAGATGTTTTTATATATCTTAGTCCCCTTAACACAATATTAACATGGTTCTTATAAATCTAGATTCCAGTCGCCGGCATGTCTTCAACTCGGGGAGGGGACGGTGTCCAGTGTTGAAAGGTAGATCATTTACTTTTACTTTGCATGTTTTATCAAATGTTTGTGTAAAGGTTCCTTTTTTGTATAATGTATTGTCTCTTTTTAGCTTTAAACAAAGACACTAGAGGAGCCAACCACGGATCAGCTGGAACGACTTCAGGACGCTTCAAGCCTCTACAGTGAACATTAGTCTGTGGTATGGAGGACATTAGAGCCGTCATGGATCAGGTACGGCAGCTTCAGGCTGAAAATTAAGTCACAGGTGACGCACCAAAGTACTGTTTCACCTCAACCATCTGATGCCTCTACCTCAGCAAGTTTCAGCGTACCTATCCTTGCTGCTGCTCCAGTACGAACTGTGGTGCAATCCATTACTGCTGATGGCTCAAATTTTGATCTCTCTGGTGCATCATGGCCTCCCCCTTCTGTCAGAACAAGAGCAGCAGGGGAAGGCACTATTGAAGAAATATGCAGGAGTGCTCAGTCAAGGAGAGGGAGATCTAGGTTGCGCCACACTGATGGAGCTTGAGGTCCCTGTGACGGATGACATCCCTGTTCGCGAGTGCTATAGGCGGCTACCCCCCCCTCACAGTATGAGCAAGTCAAGGCTCACATTCAGGAGCGTCGGTCATTCCTTGGTTTTGCTGCTTATTACCGCCGCTTTGTGAACGGGTTTTCAAAGCTGGCAGCACCCTTACACCGCCTTGTGGCAGATGTAATTGGAAGCAAACATAAGCCCAAGGGTCATGGCAAGGGCTCCATTATGGAGAAGTGGAATGAAGAATGCGAGCAGGGGCCCCAGTCCTTGAAGGAGCAATTAGTCAGTGCCCCCAGTCCTTGGCTATGCTGACTTTGCCAAACCTGTTGTTCTTGAAATTGACGCAAGTCATGCTGGACTTGGTGCAGTACTGTCTCAGGATCAAGAAGGCCAACAGAGACATATTGCCTTCGCCAGTAGAGGCCTTAGACGCTCAGAACACATGTCTAACTACAGTTTAAGGAAGCTGGAGCTTTTGGCCCTTGAATGGGCAGTGGCGGATAAGTTTAGGGAGTACTTGCTGGGGAATAAGTTCACGGTTTTCACGGATAATAATCCCCTGAGCTACTTAAAAGCAGCCAAGCTTGGGGCTGTGTAACAGCGCTGACAGTTGATGACACTAAAAACGCTAGCTAAAAACGACGTGGGTCTACTTATGACTACACTGGACAGACACCGAAGAAAACTTTTACTTCTTCTGCCACCTCGGCTTGAAACGTCCCTTTATTTGCTCAACGCACCACCTGGTGGCGGAAGCTGTGCAGTACACGCATACATGATGGTGGATGAATTGCCAATTATGAACGCAGGCTCTGGGAAAATACTTTAAATCAGTGTATTTTAGATCACATGTTAATTTTCTCGCATGGAAATGAACATGCATGTGCTACAACTCTATTATTTGTATTAGGTTCTTCTTGCTATATCACACTGTTTACTAATCATAATTAATGTATGTCTTTGGTACATCTCAGATCCTGCAAGCTTGCATACCGTACTGATCCAGAGCATGGGGTCACTGTAGCAGAGGTGCCATCCTTTGTCAGCTGAAGGTCTTGCTGCAGTGCAGCAAGTAAACCCCACCGTCGTCGACTCTTCTTTTGGACGGGACATCTATATGCATGTCAAAATAGTAACTTAAAAAAAAATCCACCCACAAAATAAATAATAATAATTCAGATTTATTATTATTTTTTTTATTTTACTTTTTTTCCACCAGCAAAAAAAAACTAAACTTTTGGTGCATCCATCTGTAACCATAACTCTGACCTTGAATAGAATGTTAAGCAAGAAGCAGCTCTGGAGTATAAAGAATGAAACCAATGTGGCTGAGGTGGCGACCAATAAACAGCAACTGGAAACATCTTTTTTTTTTTTTCTTTTTTGCTGACAGAAAAAGTAAAAAAAAAAAAATATATATATATTTTTTTTTTGTGAATTAATTATTTTTTATTTTTATTTTTTGTGAATTCATTATTTTGTTTTTTGGTGATCTTATTTCATTTTTTTTGCTGGCGTGAATGGGCTTCCATAGTTTATTGGTCGCCACCTCAGCCACATTGGTTTCATTCTTTATACTCCAGAGCTTCAAGGGTGCGTTTGCTCAGTACAATCCATGTGAAACATCATCTGTATTTCATGTGTTGTAAAGCCGCGTTTTAAAGAAGTCTTCAATGTACTCACAATCCATTCATATGTCATAGCTGCTTCTATGACTGTTGGGTTAAAGTATCTCATAATTTCGACTTTCTATAGCAACTGGACAAATCTGGTCAGTGTTATGGTTACAGTTGGATGCACCAAAAGTTTTTTTTTTTTTTTTTGCTGGTGGAAAAAAAGTAAAATAAAAATGATTAGAATTATTATTTATTTTGTGGGTGGATTTTTTTTATTTATTTTTTTTTTTTTTGTGAATTACATTTCTTTTTTTCTTTTTTTTAAGTTACTATTTTTTTTTGTGATCTTATTTTTTTTTTGCTTGCGGGAATGGGCTTCCATACCAAGCTCATAGGATTCATTTTTAATTGTCATACATGCGTAGCTAACATAGTCATGCCTCAGGCAAAGTGCATGTAACTTTAGCCCACAGTGAGGGTTCATGTCAACACAGCAGCCTCCATGTTGTCCTTTAGAAAAGAGACTCCACGACACTAACAACATGAAAACAAAGTGCTAAAATTAATGAAATTATAAATGAATATTAAATCGCATTTAGTCAACTACTGTTACTAACATGCCGCCGTTTATTTATATTTATTACAAACAAAAGAGGGATTTGCAAAAAACTAAATCGGCTCCTTACTTGAGTTTGGTTCTCTCGTATTTACCTTTAAACCCATCCGTGGTGAATTTAAACCCATCCCTGATGAATTTAAACCCATCCCTGATGAATTTAAACCCATCCCTGATGAATTTAAACCCGGGCACTAAAGTGTTACTTCATAACGCCCCGCCTTCTCTGAATCATTCACTAACAACAAGGAAATAAGTCTCTTCAAACTAAGGATTCCTCAAAGGATTGGGACTCAATGTAGTTTCTCATCAATATTTATTTTTGTTGTAAAAGCTGCGTCTGCAGTACTGAAGAGTACCCACGCTGGCTGGGGCACTACAGCGTTAGTGCTGTAAAACTACAACACGTGGATCTACTTCACTGTTGCGAACCGGCGTTTTTACTGGTTGCAGGACGGAGCCAGCCCCATCTCCACACCCCCGTCAGCGCTAAAACGCGGCCAGGAAATCGTAAGTAACAGTTAATGTGCGCGTTAGATATATTCACCTCTATGGGCTGTCCACACCACAGTCTGTGGTTCACACCAGAGGCGCATTTCTCCGGTCCGCCTGCTCCTCTGCTCTTTACTTAAACTCGAATCTCACTCCGTCTCTGTTTGTCTGCTTGTGTTTACGTCTGCTCGTCGCGAACCACTCTCGGTTTAGACACAACTGCCACATGGGCCTATGTGGAGTAAGTACGTACATGTAATGCCCCAAATCATAAGCAGCAGTGACACGAGGCTATTCGGTTCAGAATCCAATCCAGGGGCGTAAATAGTGCGGTTGGACTGGGGCCCGTGTGGTGGTGGGGGGGGGGGGGGGGGGGCGCATGGAGAGAACTAGCCCCAATACAATACCCTAAATACCTAATTTGACTGTTAAATTCACGGATCAGATCATTTATATCATGTAAACTATATAATTATTGTTTATTGTAGATTATCAGTGAGTTTTGTTGCCAGATTCGCTCGTTTCAAACGACACTGTGAGTCACCGTATCGCGGACATGGCCTCAGACATACAGCATCAGCTTCTGGAAAGAATTAAAAGTAGCCCATTTTACTCTTTGCAACTAGACGAGTCCACTGATGTCACGAATGCTGCACTGCTGCTGGTGTTTGTTCGCTATCGCTGGGACAGTAGTTTGCACGAAGACGTACTGTTTTGTGGAGAGCTACCAACACGAGCTACGGCTCAGGAATGTTTCCTTTGCATGGATAACTACTTCACTGAGAACGGCCTGGACTGGCAGAACTGTGTTGGGTGTGCAGTGATGGTGCAGCGTCAATGACTGGCAGGCATAACGGCGTCGTCAAGCAGATACTTGATCGTGCACCAGAAGCTAAATGGACCCACTGTTTTCTCCACTGAAAGCCTTGAGGCAAAAAAGATGTCCCCAGAGTTCCATGAGGTGATGGATGCGAGTGTGAAAACCATCAACTTCATTAAAAGTAGAGCTGTGAACTCCAGATGTTTTGCCAAGCTTTGTGAGGACATGGAAGCAGATCATGTTCAGCTGCTCTATCACAGTGAGGTGAGATGGCTCTCAAGAGGACTGGTCCTCAATCGTTTGTTTGAACTGAGGAATGAGGTCTTCTCTTTTCTCACTGAGAAAAAATCTCCTCTGGCACATTACTATGCCGACACAAAGTTCACAGCTAAACTTGCTCTGTGACATTTTTTCACTGCTGAACCAGCTGAACATCTCACTTCAAGGGAGAGATAGCAACATATTTGTTGCAGACAAAGTTCAAGCTTCCAAAAAAAAACTTGCTTTGTGGACTAAGAGGGCCCAGGAAAAGAGGATGGACATGTTTCCACTCGTCTGACATTTTGGAAAACTCTCCTCAGGTGCAGATCAGTGACTCAGTCTCTCAGCACCTCTCACAACTGGCAGAGAAATTTGAAGACTACTTTCCTGAGGATCCCAGAGACGGACACATGTGGATTTTAGACCCATTTTCTGTGGATCCCACTGAAAATTATGTTGCTTTGCCCTCATACCTGGAATCCCAGCTTCTGGAAGCACTTTAAAGTTGCAGTGGGGCAAACTGGACCTGGGCTCCTTCTGGATTGCTGTCTCAAAGGAGTACCCATGTCTAGCACTGAGGGCTGTGAAACTCCTTCTCCCATTCACGACGACATACCTGTGTGAATCAGGATTTTCCAGTGTGGCCACAACTAAGACCAAAGCCCGAAACAGACTCAGAGCAACACTGGAGGCTACTCTGAGAGTGAGCCTTTCCCCCATTCCACCCAGACTGGATGTGATCGTGTCTGAGAGGCAGGCCCAAGTGTCTCATTAAGAGGTGGACATAAAAAGGGAGTTGTAGCGTGTCAAAAGACTGTTGTGACTGTTGTTTGTCACAGATATGAAGAGCAACTTCTGGTTCTGCCATGTAAAATTGAATTCACAGATTATAAGGCTATATTTTCATTTGCACTTTATTTACATTTTATTTATAGTTTATTTAATTTGAAACTTATTATTTTGAATGTATTTATTTTATTACCACATATTCTTTATTTATCAAATTTAAATTTTTTTCTCAGTTTTTTTGAGAGTCCCTCTTTTTTTTCTGTAGTGAAATCTAATTATTAGTTATTTTTGTGTTAATAAGCCTGACTTGAGCCTTTAAATTTGTATTAGCTTGATTTGTTCCATGAGTTCTTGTTGTGTGTGCAGGTTTACAAACACATGATGAATAAATGTCTTTGTGATCATCACATTGTATCATCTCATTTATTTGACAAGGGTTTTGCTTGTTAAACTGTAAGTGGATTTAATATAGTTATTGAATACAAATCAAACCAAGAGTGAAATAAATTGGTCAAACCAATACAGTGTTAATATTTGAATGGGCCCCGGGACACTTTGTACTTGAAAAGTTGGGCCCCGAGGTCAAAAAGGTTAAGAACCCCTGCTCTAACAGGAGGATGTAAAGCAATACTAAGTCACCGGAGAGAGGGGATACAAGTGTCAGGCTGTTGTAAATAAACAAAAATATAATTTAATGCTAACCCGATGGTGTAAAGTTAAGGGCGGTCGGAGGAATAGCCAGTTACAGTTGTGGCATTACAGCTTCTGACAGTTACATTTGTTTTGAAGCCAGTTGATTTATACATCCATGGTTAAAAACGGAAGAAAACAGACTTAAACACAAGATACAAGAAACATAATAAAGCATACAGTAAACATCAGTTTGTTTTCTCTTCACTCAGAAAAGAGCTCTGCTGGCAGCACCTAAAAACAAATGACCCCGAGTCACTTCCAACTGCTTTAAAAGCCACGAGGTAAAAAAAGAGTTTGACAAAGACAGTTGAGACTAATGGAGCATCAGGTAAACAAAATCCAACCTAACCAAATTATACACAACTAAAGAGTAAAACATGTAACATATTGGATGCAAATCACAACCTCAATCGTAGGGCTGTGTATTGGCAAGCAACTCGCGTGATACACGTGTCGCGATCCGATATATCGCGATACGATACATATTGCAATACACTTTCCTTTTTAAAGAAAAAAATAATAGAATGACAAAACTTTCTGTATACCACCTGGATAGTCTAATACGTACATCACCTATTGATAACTCAAAAGGTATTTGCATTGCACATAGTGGCCCAAATCCCAGTGTCCCCACTAAGGCCTTGAACCCTAAACCCTAAGGACTTACTGACGTCACCTGTTGAGTGTGAGAGACTGTGAGGGCTTGAAATGGTGTAAATACGAATGGGACGTTGCCATGACAACGTCAAAAATGATGACGTACAATTGTGTGTATTTATTTTATACTTTTTACTCCCTGATTTGAACGTCTTTCGGGCTCTTTCCTCACAAGATAAGAGGTGATTTAAAAAATTAAAATATTTGATGAATAAATGAATTAATCTCTGATTTCATGTTTTTTTTTTTTTTCATCTTTAACCCTTTAATACTCCATTACAGTATATTGTGTTTTTACCTGACATTTACTTTTTTTTCTTTTTTCACTCATAAGTTACTAAAACTATACCTTCTCTCTGATGAGTTCATATTATGACAAACTTAATGAGCTCTGAATGTCTGAAATGGTTTTGGCTGCAGAACTAGATCATAATATGAATACATGTGTTCCTGGATCAAAGCTATTAAAATATATTTACAGCCAAAACATAAGCACTTCACTGTCCTTTGTGAAATGGTTAAAAGCTTGATGTTTTTTTGTTACATTTACATGTCACAGAGAATATGGACTACCTGCCGGATGACAACTCCAGATACAAAGACATTGACTATTGGGATGAAAGATACAAGACGGAGCAGTGTTTTGACTGGCTGGGCAGCTTCTCCAAATTCCAGCATCTTCTGGAAAAACACGTCCACAAAGAAGACTCTATTCTGATACTCGGTGAGTAGTTTAATCTTATTCTGATCGTACGAGACACAAAGCATCTCTCTGAACGTGTTGTCACCATTTGGGGGGGGGGGGGGGCTTCCTGGTAAAGTAGAGGTCCCCCAGTTCGACTCAAACCGAAGACTCTTGTTGCAAGTCAACCCTCTATGCCTGTCACCATTGGTCATAAGTGGTATCTGACACTTATGACCAATGGTGACAGCATTGACAACCATGATGATGGTTGTCAATGCTGTCATTAGCATCACACATACGTATGGTAAATCCTCCTAGGCAGCTATTTTTATAGAATTGTCCTTATAGATGGTGTGGTAGAAGTAGCCTTTTAGTAATTAATAGATTTGACACCTGGAAGTGTCTTCAGTAGAGCCGAGAATTGACTGATAATGTTTAATGCTGTTGCCAATATGATATCTGAGTATTGGTTCACACAATCCTTTGTTGGATGTCTCATCTGTGACACGAGAACATGAGAAACCAAACCTTTTAAATGTTGTCTAACACAAGCAGCCGTGCAAAGAACATAAAGAAGCTGATCAGGCATTGGACACCAACTTTTGGTGCATGATAGTTATTGGTAGTCTGCACTATGGACACATTTCAGTCTGTTTTATTTCTGTTACAATGTCATACAAAGCACACTGTATTCTCTCTGTGAAGGACGTAGAGGAATTGAGTTTGACATCACTTTTGAGAGACAAAGAAAGTTGAATCCTCTGGGCTTTGGAGCGAAATCTCCAAATGTGTCCACAAGATGTCCCTGTTCCCTTAAAGATATGGCCTTTTTCTCTTGCATCCAGCACTATGCAGTACCTGGTTTTAAATGGCCCTGCTGCTCTGTGAAACATGCAACAAAAACATTTGAAGCGTGAACACAGCGTTTGTCGCTGCTGAACATGGAGTAGACCTGCATGTGATTCGGAGATGTGCAAAATATGAAGCAATTGGCTTGAGAGCCAAAAGCTAGTGGAGGCGTTCTCACTATTAGTACACATTCTGCCTCTTGATTTTGCTATTTATTTCAAGCCAGAGAAAGACTTCATCTGTTAATCATTGGCATGCTAAATTGCTATTTGCCTACTATTGCTGTTAAAGAGTGCACAGCTGGTATGGACCTGTGTGTTACAGAGGTTCTTCATTTGGTTGTTTTCTCTCCTTAATCGTGATCAATACAAGCTTTACACTTCGATGTAGTCCCTTCTGATGGCAGGCAATGTGTTTCACATTAACAATGCGTTTTTTGTTGGTTTATCATAGGATGACTTATACACAGATGTGTGTATGCTGAAATGCCAGCTTTGAAGTCTTTTGTTGTAACTGTTATACCTCCACAGAAGCATAGAGGGCTACGGTGGTCTATCCTTTTCCGATGTGAGCCTTGTTTATGCATGCTCAGTGGCGTGTGTGTGTGTGTGTGTGTGTGTGTGTGTGTGTGTGTGTGTGTGTGTGTGTGTGTGTGTGTGTGTGTGTGTGTGTGTGTGTGTGTGTGTGTGTGTGTGTGTGTGTGTGTGTGTGTGTGTGTGTGTGTGTCAGGGGCTTTGTTAAATTTGTGTCAGGGAAGGACAGGGGCTTCTGGTGTGTGTGTGTGTGTGTGTGTGTGTGTGTGTGTGTGTGTGTGTGTGTAAAGAGGAGCGGGACTTGACGAGATTGTCAGACGTTCTTTGCTCGACAAAAAACCTCCCTGTGTTTCGCTGCTGTCTAATTCCTGCAAGACTACAGTGCCAGTACACAGGTTTATCATACCTGGAGATCTTTTTTAGATCTGGATGATGATGATGATGATGATGATGATGATGGTGGTGGTCTGGAGCCCTGCTTGTATAGAAACTTGTATTGTGAAACACATTTCTAGGTGAGAACATTGACTGACAAATAGACACAAATAGTATGCAGCCTCACTTTTTCAATGTGCGTCATAGTAGGCACACCTACAGCAAAGGTGCAATGGGCTCAGGGACTCTGGAGTATATATATTATATATATATATATCTTCTCTTGCCTCTCTCCTGCGTTACATTGACCTGGTGTTGGCTGCTGCAGAGCACTTTCTGCACGCTGATTTAAACCCAAAGATGAGCCATTACATCGCTTGAGCGCTCTCGACTTGAAGGGCAAATCTCTCTCTCTATCGCTCTCTTCTCGCCAAATCATGGAATCACACGTGTCTGTCACCAGACGTCTTCAGCGACTTTGCTGCTCAGATCAGCAGCTATATAGGGAAGCCTTCTGAAAAGATGTTCGAACCCTCATGTGTTGTATAGAGCTCTTTAATAGCACTTGGATACCACAGCGCTTGGCCTGCCGCGGTTGCGCACATCTCCCTGCTATCCTCTCACGTCCAGTCTGTAAATCCAGAAGGACGATTGTCTCGTATAAAACGGCACAATAAATTATCTTCGCTATAGGGGGACGCTGGGCATCATTTGGCAGAGAGCAGGGAGAGGAGGGAAGACGTACTGTAAAGGAAGACTTGTGTGTGTGATGAGTGGATAAAGGGAAGAGAGGTAGAAGGCAGGTCAATAACTAATCAGGTTTGAGCCACTCCACTGTTTCAGATGGAGGTCATTTCCATTAAGATAATCTGTACATCACAGAGAGAAAGATACAAGTGAGGGAGCGGTGCGTAGAGGAGGAGAGCTCGAGCACTTTGACAGTTTTATTCTCTTCCTCAGTTTATTCATGTATTTAAAATATACTGTATATATATTTCATTTGTCCTCTGTTTATCCGACAGGTTGATGACTGTTTTAATGTCTTCCACAGTTTCATACATTTATTTAGCTGACACTGACTCAGCCTTACTTTACCATAACATCTGGAGAATACTGGCTTCACCATCACACTGCTCTTGCTCCCCTTATTCTCAGTAACCCATGTCTGCCTTTCTGTATTGTTCTTTCTTTGTCGTGAGTGCCTTCTCAGCAGTCCTGGGATCTAGACAGTGGCGGGCCGTGCATTTTATACCTGGGCCTGCACTCGTAAAAATGAAGCTCAACACCTACAAATACACTATGAGTTGCAGTAGCAGATACATGAATACCCGCATGACGGGATACGGCGGCATTAACGAACAATGCATACAGTCAAAATCAATTAAGCTAAAACACGCATTCCGCCACACACTCAAGAGCACGAGCCATTCAAATATTATTCATAAAAGCGACACAATCGACAAACGAACAGTGTAAACAAACAAACGCAGTTTGTCACTTACCGAAACTTAAAGAGTTTAATCCTGGTACATCGTTTCAGTTCCAGTAAGAAGTCCTTTTCGATTCATGGGCGCCAGTGATGACAGTGGAGCCTCCCCAGTTGTATTTCGCCGGTCTGCTGCGGCAGGTTCGCAGCCGGGATCCCTCCTCCGCCTTTTCCTGGCTGAGTCAGGGCTGCCAGCTGTGGGGTTGACTGACCATTTCTTACGATGTCCAGCTTTTCCTGAATTGTCCTTTCTTGAGAAAGTAACGTTAGTCACGTGCTCGCCCACTGACCAATCACAGCACACTCTGCACCTCGCAGCAGAGCTGCACCTGGACACTGAGCTGCACTAAAGCTGACGTGCTTATAGGCCAGCTAGCAGGCTCTGACACGTCAAAGAATACGCCCAACATGTCAAACTAAAGATCGGATTGGTTGAACACTACGACAATCAACAATATCGTCCCCATTCACTTAAACTGCACATGGATGCACTTGTGAGTCTGCAGGCCTCGGGCCTCTCTTCTTGCCTAGAGACACAGAGGTGAAATCTGATTGGATAAAAGCTCTACTTAAAACAAGCTGCACTGGAAGCAGAGCAACTGAGGAAGACAGTAGCTGTGCAATGACAAAATAAGATAATGGGAAAAATATTTTTATAAATTATGATACATGTAGTGTATTTAAGAACAATTATTAAATTATAAAATAGCTCTAACTTTGTGATTCTGTTTAGGCCAGCAGAGAAGGCTTTGCAGGCCCTGACGGCCCGCCACTGGATCTAGACTATAACCACGTTCAATCCCGTCTGTGCATGTCAACATATTTACGATACTCTGAATTGAAACTACATAATGGAAGCCTGCATGCTCAAACATTAGTGTAATCTCTTCTATTTCATGTTTTGATCAACAGAGATGGGTGAATTCATTTTGATGGTGACATTAGGATCATAATAGTTTTGACAAGATAAGTCTGGGGATATTCTATATCCAGGGCATTGCCCCCTTTCTTCTTTGTGACTTTCTATATTTTTCTTATTGTCAACAGATCCCATGAAAAGACCAAAACCAAGATTTGTTTGTGTATGCAAGGCCTGCTATAGTGTATTCCTGCTTGTTCAAAAACACTGCCATGCAGTTGCACGTGGTAATATGTTGATCAACTTTAGTTATTTTTTAGCCAATCCCACATGCATCATACTTCTGCTTACTCACTAGTAAATGTTCTAGTGCATCAAAGCTGCAGCAAAAAATAGTCTTCAATAAATAAACTATTTATTTACTGCTGTTTGAGGTATGTTTCCTTTTTTAAAATATATATATATACTTGCTAGCAGTGCTTTTCTAGTAGATACAGTATTGATCTTCTAGTCCTTCGTGATTAAAAAGGTGGTAAAACCATCTATAATAGCATATCCTGTTTAGAAGCGCCACTGCCCCCTCAGACACCCACTTTAACCACAAAGACATTAGATCAGTGTTGTTTCTGCTTCAAAAAGATGGAAAAAGTTGCTTATTTAAAGTGCTGTATCATATCTTGGAATAATGATACAGAGAAGCAGACCTAAAATGCACTTGCATTGGAAATATACATACATATTGATGTGTGATGGCTTATCAAAAGGTCTACAGTTATGAAACGGGACTATGTTAGACAAAAATGCCACTGGCACATTCCAGTTTTTAAATTTAACGTAAAATCCAACATTGATATTAATGGAATGTTCTCATGTTCTCATGCGGCCTCGTAATGTGACATAACAGTGTTTATTACTGGGCCGGCTGAAGGCCTTGGGTGGTGTGTGTCACAGCATTGCGTCAAGCAGTTCCCGAACCTCCACCTGACCTGCATGTCTTTTAGCAACATTAACGAGCATTAGCGATGATCAGCTCACGCACGGTCCAGTTCCCGCCTGCCCGCGCACAGCCACTGCTCTTTCTTTTATGGCTTGCCCCTGGCTGCTGCCGGTGATGTAATGACCCCGCGTCTGCCAGTGGTCAGCGCTCATGCCTCGTTCTCCAAGGAGAGGGGTGATGATGTAATGGCTCTGTTCTCCAGCAGCGAATGGGGCTGAGATGTGTGCGAGTTGTTACCCTGGGAGTATCTTGTCTGCCTACCGTGTTCTCTACATGTTAAAATCAGGGCATCTGGTCCAGAGGGCATGACGCAGAGTCTCCAGTCGGACCAAGAACACCTACCTTTCATGACCACAGGGCTACTCAACATAAGTGTGTTTCAGCATCACAATATTTTTTATCTGAAGTGCATATAATAGGTTATACAGTGCCTTCTCTTACTTACGCTTTTTTTTTCTCTGGAGCTTTCAGCTGCATCTCACGGTCTACTTCGGCAGATGATGTATGAGCAAACTTTAGCGTCACTTCCTGACACAAACGAGCTATCTGAGGACGATATTTTGGGGCATTTTGTAATGTCACTATTTTCTAACATTTAATACAAACGATCAATCAAGAGTGTAACTAATTGATAATGAAAATCCTTTTTTAGAGCAGCCACATTGCACATGTAACAGACTTATAGGGTATGTTTTACCGTCTCTAAACTGTCCTGCGTTGCTGCCTCCATTTAGCTCACCCACTGACATTGTCCGGTCACTTTGTGGGTTCCTTCGGCTCCTGAGGGTGATGTAAGCGCTGTTTATTGGCAATGGAATAGTGAAAGACCACGACAGTGTGACTGTTCAATCAGCTGTCGTGTAACTATGTATGGCCGAGCGCCTCGACTACAATGACATTATGCCTTTTTATAAAGAGCATTACCACATGCTAACAACGATGTAAAGTCTCCCCTCTAGCACGCCACATGTTGCTCATTCATTCCTGACACCCGTCCCCTTCTCTTCCACCCCCATCTCGCCCTTCTATCACCTCCATCGCTCCCTCTCTTCCTCCATTTCATCCTCGCTGTCTCACCATTGCCTCACTTATGCCTCCCCTGGCCTCCCCTTTGCCTACTTGTCAGTATTTGGTATCAAAGACGTCCACCTGTGTATCCAGAGTCAGTCCGGCTATATATATATATATATATATATATATATATATATATATATATAGCTGGAGCGGAGGTGTTTACAGCAGTGTTGAGATCTGTGGGAGCTGCGCTTTTCATAGAGAGTCCAACTAACTGTTGGTGGGCTATTATGTTGAGCTACAGCTCATTGAGGAATTGGCAGTAGAGACTTGCACATTTCTCGAGTATCTATCAGCTCTGCTGCTGTTTGATCATGGATATATTCTGTGCTGCGGAGTAAAATCCTCCCACCGTATGCTGCAGACCAGACATACAGTCGTGTCTTTGTGTACTGGGGAGAAGCTAACCCATGTACAGAAGAGTATACTGCTTGTTTGTAAACCGATGGCGTACACGTTGAACTAGAGGAACACATTTCATTTTATTTCAGTGTTAACAGGGAGATCTTAGGCGACAGTCCTCTCACATCCCCTTCTTCTGCAGAGTTAGACATGCACACACATGCACACGCACACAGACGCACACACTGACACGAAATGCTGATGGGATGGAAAGTCACTGGCAACACAGAGAGCATGGCGGGATAGTGAGAGAGATTTGAAGTCAGGAGTTATGTCTTTGCAGCTGTCGGAAGACCCGGCTGATATCAGATATGCAGTTGAAGTTCATCCCTCATTTCTAGAGTTGAGTTTCTACATGTTTCCAGGTGACCTTTTCCTCCTTGTTGGTTTCCCTCCCGCATCTGCTTTTTTATTTTCTTTCCCCTCACCCCTGTCCTCCCGCTTCTCCTTACTCCTCCATCCATTTTTCATTTATCCTCTCCACTCTATTTTCTCCTATCGTCTCTTCCATTCTCTCATGTCTCTCACTCTCGCCACAGGCAAAGCACATGCATGCACACACCTCCTCCTCGCAACTTGGAATAACAACAGCAGCGAGGCCGCGAGGAACGCTTTCAGAGGAATGATGGAACCAGGAGACGGGCCTCGGCCGGTTCCACGCTTGCCCTTCCTTTTATTGATTGCAGCCCTTCCTTCCTGTGGCGGCTGGAGGCGGTGCCCACGTCAGATCAGATAGACTTGTATCAGCTCCGTCCTCCCCCGTCACTACCCCTGTTTCAGATGGCAGTTGCCATCCAG